>JAOTRA010000003.1:4516916-4534217 GCA_026260255.1 Pseudolaguvia tuberculata | reverse complement strand
TACTCTTTCCCATAACTTCATGGTGTGACTCATCAACTTTATTCCCCTGTAGTTACTGCACACTTGCACATCTCCCTCATACTTAAAAATCGGTACCAGAACACTCCTCCATTCCTCAGGCATCCTCTCACCTTCCAAAATTCTGTTATGAACATTTAACGATATTAGTGTCTGAATTTAAAGGTACATATTTAAAGGTGATTGTCTTCAAAATAAATTTGGATCTGCGAAAAGTCTCTTTACATTGGAATAGCGATCGATTTAAATGCTCTAAAAGTATCCATATCTTCTATAGGAGGTGTAGGACAAAGAAGTTGTCCAAGCAAACTGTAAGTAACACAAATCAGTATTAAACTGAGTTAAATGAACTCGTTGTGCCTCTGAGTGCAATTCGTCCTTTGCAGATGATTCAGAATGTAGCTGCACGTGTTGTTTTTGACCTACCAACGTTTGGCCTACATCACACCACTGTTGCGCTCCATCCACTGGCTCACAGTAGCTGCACGCATCAAATTCAAAACATTGATGTTTACCTACAAAGCCAAAAACAGGAACCGCACCTTCAAGCACTCCCATAGCCACATGCTTGTTCCACCATCCCCTACAACTCAAGGTCAGTCTGTCTTCAAGACGCATTTGAAGTCTCTTAGATATTTGCACTTGCCATATACAGTATATATGAAGTATCAGTGCTTCCAAGTTTTGTGTTACACTTTATTTTGTGATCTATTGTACCAGTAGTGGGTTGTTCAATGGTGTAACTCAAAGCATTTTTGTTTTATCTCTGGAAAATGCCGGAAATGTAAATGTAGCGTTTACTTTTGTCCTTGTATTTATACACAATTGTATTATTTGATGTAAATCTGTTTTGACACAATCTCTACTGATAAAAGCACTAGAGAAATAAAAGGTGACTTGGCTTGACATCCTGTCACCATATTTATCTGCATACCTCTGTGTGCATAAAAGGCTGGATTAAAACAGAGTATGACATTATCTTTCAGATTCTCCTGTAGTCGATGCCAGTGTGCAAATGTAATGCTGATATGTCTGTGTACCTTTATGAAGTTTACATTTCTTTGTGTATCTTAGTAAGTTGGGGTCAGATTGCAGGGTCAGTACCACTGGAGGAGAAAGAATTAAGGGCCTTCTCAAGTATCCAACAGTGGCTGGCTGTGGTGGGGCTTGAGCCCAGTTTTCTCTGCTCTTCATAACAACTCAGCACTTAAACCGTTGAGCCCCCATTGCCCCTTCTACTGTACTGTAGTAGTGTAACTACCCGGACTGTATAGTTTCATTTTGTAGTAGTGGTGTATGTGGCCGGCTGTTCTGTAAGCATTGATGGTTTTCAAGGACATTTACTTTCAGTGCTAGCAGAAAATAACATTCATAGTTCTATGCTAGTCTTTTGTTTTATTAATAAAAAGTAAGTCTCTTCTCTTAGCCCTTGTAGGAATGTCACTGTGGGCTACTTCAGCCAGTGAATTAGTGTTAACCGAAGGTTTCATCACTACAGTCAATCCTAAAGACTGTCAGATTCTTCTAATCAAGTGTCTTCTAAGACACCCAAGGGTTGAAAGATGCAGGCCTTTTATTATCTATTGTATATAGGAGACTAAATGTACAGCTTGAGAATTGAAATGCTTCCAATCGATCATGTTACAGCCATGCCTGTCATACTTTGTGTAGTTTTCTGTTATTGATAATGTACTACCCTGTGTGCCATTTATACTGTAAATCCATGTCAATAGTCGGAAAGTAACATTCTGTGTTTTACTCTGACCATAAAAAAGTTGATGTTTTCTAGACTTTGTAATTTGCAGACATCAAAGCAAACTGTTTTCTTAGTCTGAGAAAAAGGCATATACTATTTTTCATGTTCACAGCACTTAATGCAAAACAGTTAATATTGTTCTATTAGCCTGATTAAAAATGTTTTGATGTGAACGCAGTGTTCTTAATCTTATAAAAGTTCAAAATTACTGCAAAATAGCTGCAATATATACTTTTCTATATAAAGATATAAAGGTCCACTGTGCTTTGTGATTTGTTCATCTATAAAAACGTTTCAAAACATGACGCCCCCCTCCACCCTCCTCTGGTTTTTCCACATAATCACACTCTAGATATTTGTGTATATATAATGTTAAAGATTAGTGTTTCTAATCCACATGTGGTATGTAGAGCAGAAGATAGTGTATGACACATTGAAAAATTTTCCATAAACTGAAGCCCCACAATCAAACTATGGAACAGGCTTTAAAGAGATTTATGGTTTACTACAAATATTTTTAAGTGTCAAACGAAAGACTTTAAATATGCTTACCTGAAAAAGTAATGAGAGAAATGACCATTTGTAGGTTTTTCTGAAACAGTACAGATATAACAGCAATTCTCTTCTTTTAAATGTAAGTGATTGGGCTGATGTATTTTAATATGACAAATCAATTCAATATGATGATCAAATGTGACATGACCTGTGTGAGGATGATCACGTACTGACTCACATTTATTTTTTTTGCCTGTGAAACCCCTAAGCCAGGGATGTTTTTTTCTTACCATCAATCATATCGTGACCCATGTTAATATATAGAATAGTATAATAGAGTAATATATAGAAAAATATATAAGGTTGGTGCATCACAGATTCATCCATTCAGCCATTCCAGTTCATCCCAAAGGGGTTCAGAGGTGTTAAGATCGGGGGTGGGGGTTCAGTCTAATAAAGTGATAATGGCGTTCAGGATCATTGTGATGCTGGAACATTAGTTCCAGTGAAGGAATAACGTAATGCTACAATATTGTAGACAAGCTGGGCTTCCATATTTGTTGCAACAGTTTGGAGAGAAACCACATATGGATCTGATGCTCAGGTGACCACAAACCTTTGGCTCTTTACACTTGGTACAATTCGCCCTGTTGTACATCAAATCATCTTTTATTTCTCAGGCACTTTTAGACAAGACATTGTTATAAAACAGCTTTAAAGAATTAAATGACAAAATAGTGCGTCAGTGTAAGGACATCAGGAAACACTAACAAGGGTATAAACAAGTAGTTTAACCAGACTCTGTGCAATCTAGTTAATGACATCACTAGAAATTAGGTTTGCCAGCAAGCCAGAGGCAACAGCGGCAAGGAACTAAAATCAAGAACAAAAAGAGAAACCTTGGACAAGTTCCCCTCTGACCAGAGAAACCAGCAGGTTTTATTCCCGTTCTGCTGCTATTGTAAATGGTAATTAATTATATAGTGTCCAGGGATGATAAAAACAGAAAATAAATTAGAACCAAACCTTCATTTCTGGCTGTTGAGCAGAATTCAGCCTCAGTGCTTATCTGCAGAGTTCCCAAGCTGCCTCGCATATGTGAGGGAAGACACACACCCACACTGGGAAACAGAGCTGTAGTGTAAGGTGAGAAAAAGCTTTTGCTGCAGTTTCATCCAACTGGCTGTGTTTGTGTAAATTCTCCTTTATGTCCATCTGTGGCATGAAGACACAGCTACTCCATTACAGCACAGCATAACCTTTCTGTGCCCATACCTGTGTGTCCTCATTCTAGCATTACATTAACTAGACATTTACCTGCACACCAGTTGACCAGCTAAGATAGACAGGAGTCCGCCTGGTCCGATTGGATGTATTGTCCTGTTCAATTAAATTGGTCTTCCATTATATTATTGGATTGTTGTTGGTTTTTTTCAGGATAAAATAAAAAATAAGTAAATAAGTAAATCAAAATGCAAATAGTTGTACTGTCCAGATTACTCTTGTCTACAGCTGATTATTTCTTATCAGGGTCATAGGGATCTACTGGAGCTGTCATTTGGTCGAAGCGAGAGGTCACCCTGAAGGTCACTAGTCAGGCCACACACAAACTCCTATGGGCAATTTAGAATCACCAATCAACCTAATGTTTCTTATTTTTTGCAAATTTTCTAAATTATAAAACTATTGAAAATGAAATGGCCAGAAAAGCCAACACTGTCTTCATGGCAATTAAATAACAGTAGTTACATCACATTTGCTCTATTACCTCTAAGATTTTTTTTAAACATATGTCTATTAAAAGTAGTTCAATAATAGATTACCTGAGGCCAGCATGGTGGCTTAGTGGTTAGCAGTGTTGCCTCACAGCAAGAAGGTCTCGGGTTCGATTCCTGGGCAGGGTTTTTTTCTGTGTTCTCCCGTGCTTGTTTGTGTTTACTCCTGTACTAAGGTTTCCTCCCACAGTACACAAACATGTATGATAGGTTGATTGGTGGTTCTAAATTGTCCATTGGAGTGAATGTGTGGCCCTGCAATGGACTGGTGACCTGTCTAGGGTGTGCCCGCCTGCCTTTCACTCTTTTGAGAGCTTAGATAAGCTCCAGCAGACTCAGTGACCCAAAAACAAATTTATATTTATATTTAATTAGAAGAGGAAGAAATGAATGAATTATCTAGCAGCTTCAGATCATCCATTTAAACCATAATGGGAATTTAGTGATTGAAGCATTACAAATTAATAAATGAATGAAAAAATAAACAGCCTGGTAGCTTCACATAAACCTCTACATCATGTTTATTACATTTTGGCCATTATGATGTATTTATTTTTACCTCAATATTATACAGGAATCTGGAAACCTATTGTTTCATATTGTAGTGAAGTCCATTCCACTAAAGTATGTTTCAACAGGCCAATATCAGATCTTCTTTTTTATTACAACTCATATAAGTAATCTTGTTTGGTCTAGACCTTGAGATGATCTCAGAATAT
Source organism: Pseudolaguvia tuberculata (assembly GCA_026260255.1). Taxonomy (NCBI): domain Eukaryota; kingdom Metazoa; phylum Chordata; class Actinopteri; order Siluriformes; family Sisoridae; genus Pseudolaguvia; species Pseudolaguvia tuberculata. The sequence goes on along the minus strand of JAOTRA010000003.1, from coordinate 4,529,454 downwards.
ACTTAGGTTTTGTGTGCGCACAAACAAAGTTAATCTCCATCTCGGTTTCCCCACAAGGACTTGCACACAAAGAAACTATTAAGAATGAAGCTGCGTAAGCGAAAGCGTACAAATGTGTTTCATATTTAAGGTGCAGTCCATTCACTATCTGGCAACTCGTAATCAATAACAAGAAACTGAAAAGGGTATTGATTTACTGAGTTTTATGAAAGCATTCATATTCCATTTTACATTCCTCCACCAGTAAACCAAAGGCACTAAATAAGAATAAAACCCAGTTTAACCAGATGCAGACAAATACACATTTCCCCTGTGACTTTTGCCCCAATATTCTCCAACAGTAGGATGAGGGTGAATGTAGTATCTTTTATGACATTCTTTAATAAATCATTATTAGACAGGAGCAAGCAATAAACGCAAGAATGACCTGCCGTCAGCTGGTCTGGCTCACACAGCGCTTGTGTAAGTGCTTCCCCCCCCCCTTTTTTTTTGCACATCTGGATCCAGAGAAAACCTGGTATCATTCATTTGAGAACATTATATAACACTTAGAGTGGCAATACTTACAAAATATACACTAGTTACTATTAAGTGAGGTAATTTAGTTGCAATTATGATTATAAATGGAAAATAGCAGAATTAAGTAGTTGCACCAGATGATGCACTCTCTCTCTATAGAAGTTGTCAGCAATTTCAGAACAATAGTGCTGCTGTTCTGATGTGTTGTTGCTTTGGCCAATGTACTATGTGTACTATGGGTAACTCATTTGCATATTTAGTATCAGAAGACAGGGGAAAATATATAATCACTGAAGACAATACAGTGCCAATCCTGTCATATAGTAACACTGTACATCTGATCACAAGGTCTAATGAACAAACAGTGTCTAATAGATAACTGACAGCAGCTACATCCAACCACAAACATGCCTCACAGGCCATAAAAAATACCATCGTATTATAGAGTAATTTTAATATACATTTCTTGTGGTAAATACTATAGTTTTTGGACATTATTATAGGAACTATGCAATATATCACAAAGGGAATACACTCCTAGCAGTCCATTGGATGAAGCTCCACTCATCTAGTAAAACCTTTCACTCCTCTATGAAGCTTGAATGTGAGATATCTCTCCATTCAGCTCCAACAGTATTACGTAGATCAGACACTATTGTAAGTGTAGGTAAGGTCTGGGGTGCAGTGGCCATTCCTGTTCATCTCCAAGGTGTTCAGTGGTGGTAAGATCAGGAGTTGAACACCTGTTTTTTCTTTCACTCAACACAGCATGTGATAATGGAGCTCAGGGTCATTGTCTGGAACAATATTGTAATTTCTTAGGATGTCTTAGATCTCATAGTCAGGTGACCACAAACATTTGGGAATCCATTGCAACTTAGTATTATTGGCAAAATAGCTGGCAAGAAAGAAGAGTAAACAGAGTGATATGATACAACAGCTGTACAATGATTACCCATGCAAAGCCATATGTTCTGTTCATAGGTTTGTCAGCTTAATGGAACAAAACAAATGTATGTATCTTAGATTAGTATTAAAAATTTGGTGCAGTATATGGGTACAGTTTACTAATACTCTATTTCATTCATATTCTATACCCGCCTATTCCCTAATTCGGGGTCATGGGGGTGTGCTGAAGCTTATCCTAGCTCTCTGAAGAGTGAAAGGCAGCAAGGTTACATCCTGGAGAAGTCACCACTCCATCACAGAGCCACACACTCACTCCTATGGCTAATTTATAAATCACCAATCAACCTAAAACACATTTTTTGGACTTGTGGGAGGATCCATTGTAAACCCATAGAAAACACACGAGTGAGTGTGTGGTTGTTCATCTGTGAGGCACTGCAAAGGATTGGTGACCTGTCTAGGGTTTACCCTTGTCTTTTGATCGTATGTGTGCTGGTATAGTCTCCAGCAGACCCCCGTGATCCTGAATTAGGGAATAAGCTGTTTCGAATATGAATGAATATGTTCCTAAATTCCTAAAGTTCTATAGTAGGGTGTATCCTTTAACCAAGTGTAAATATTTATCGAAACTATCGAAATAGTTTCTACTATACAATCTATAGCAAACGGAGTTACAACTTTAGAAGATATCGTAAATTGTACCATATTAGAGTATTTCCTATATTTTACTGCAGTGAAATCCAAATTTTTTACTGTGGTGTTTTTATTTCATGCAGGAAGGGGTCAATGCAGAGCTTGTTAAAGATAAGAACAGCAGTTCTGTCTTGTATTCAGGAAAATGTGACAAAAATCTCTTTTGCAGAAACGAAATGGAACAATAAACACCAGAGTTGGTCAGCAAGATAGAAAGATGATTAGAGCAAACTTATTATAATAAACTGGTGCCAGAGTCTAATACTATTCTCCAGTTTTCCACACTCTAAACATACGATATGGGTTTTTTTGCCAGTAAATGAAGCCAACATGTCCTTTGCCAAGTTGGTTGGCAGCAAAACACATCATATTGGAATTTTTAATTGCATTAGAAAGTGCATACTCAGTGAGATGCTTAATTTCTAAGAAATTATAAACACAGACAGGCTGTCGCTAGCAATTTTGGGGCCTTTGAAAGAATATGTGGTCAGGCCCCCGTTCACACCTATTCTGCACCGTTGTACTAATAAAACTGATCTCTAGGGGACCCACGTTGTGCGAGTCTTTAGAATTGCCCTAAATTTCCCCTTTCCTGGTGCCCCTGAATACAGGGAAAGATTGGGAATCCTCCATGAAGTGAGCAGAGATGTAATTCAGTGGCATGCGGTCAGGGCAGTAACACACAATCAGAAGCTAACCTACACATTTACAGCCTAATATTTGTTTCATTACATTGTATTAATTTATTCCCAACTGTTTACTCATTCATTTTGTAGTGTTTCTCCAAGCTTAGATTTTTTTTTTGTGCCCAATCAGACTTCAGTTTCAATCTGATTGTTAATAATTTAATCTATCCAAAGCCTTTAGAATTATCAGTTCTCCCTACATTCATTAAACTACATAAGCAGTGGCAAAAAAAAATGTGTTTTTGTATAATATTGTTTCTATAATTGTGTTGTGGTATTAAGAGGTGCATCAGTCCCACCTAATGGCCCGGATACCAAATGCACCATCTGCCACTCAACACACAAGTGAGTGACAGTAAAACTTCCTTTCACCGCTTTAATAATTTGTTAACGAATGAACCTCTATATATTTTCTATGTTTATAATACACTCATAAGTGTAAGAATTTTAATTATAATTAATTATGTTTTTAATAATAATAACCCGACAAAAATGATAAGATTCACGTTTGTTTTTTTGTTTTACAGTGAAAATTGTCATCTGATAGTTAAAATGAATAACTCATTCATGCATCTTCCCTAATTCGGGGTCATGGGAGTCTGCTGGTGCCTATCCCAGCGCATATAGGGCGAGAGGCAGGGGTACACCCTGGACAGTTCACCAGTCCATCGCAGGGCCACACAGACAAAACCATTCACACACACATTCACTCCTAAGGACAATTTAAAATCACCAATCCACCTAATCTGCATGTTTTTGGATGGTGGGAGAAAACCAGAGTAGCTGGAGGAAACCCACGCAAGCACGAGGAGAACATGCAAACTCTGCACAGAAAGATTCCCGGCCCGGGAAGTTAACCACTAGGCCTACGTGCCGTCCCTAGATACCAACCGGTGTACATAATTGTCTTACTTGTATTAGATCATTTCTCTGTGCAGTAAAATGAACGTTTCCATTTCGTATGTGTTTATTGCTTTATTGTTATCCGAATCAGGCTAAATTTATAGAAATATTTGTTGGTTTTCTGCTCCAGAATACATGTCATTTATTTAATTTGGTTTTATTAGTTTTTACCTGTAACTGCTTGTCATTATGTTGCAATTACCAGCCTGGGGCAACTTCATTAATAACACAGAGGACGTGTGGTGTGACAGAGGTGAGAACTTTAAAAAAAATAAATAAAAAAAATAGAAACCCACACAATTTCCAAACAGCAAAGAAATCAACACATTATATATTTACAGAATGTTTCCATCTCTGTGGTTTAACCATTTTATACCTAAAAACATTTAAAACATTTGATTTTAAATCCTTTTTTTTTTTTTTTAAGAGCGAGAGGCGGGTGTATACACTGGACAAGTCACCAGTCCATTGTAGGGCACACAGACTGTCTGTTAGACATAGCAAAGGTTCAGTCTAAAAGAAGGGAATCTTCTTTTAGCTATTAATTCCAGCATTTAACCATTTAGTTCTGTGCTACATACCACCTAACTGCATGATTTATTTTGTAAAAGGATTTATATTCTTAAATTCTATTTTACCAGTGTTCTAATTTTAGGATAATTTTTAATTCCTCTCTAAAGCACTGATTTCATACTAGTATGTGTGAAATGGGCTTTGTGAATAAAATGTTCTCGTTTTGCCGTGTGCACATGAGTCACGACTGCAAAATAGATCAATGCCATTAATGTTAAGTTTGTAGGAGCATTACATTATTCACTAGAACTAAGTGACTCTGTTGCAGTAGGACAATGCCTGTGTGCACAAAAGCCCCTGAGCTCCATGAAATCATGTTGTTCTAAAACACTGACTGCACCACAGACCTCCTCAGCTTGGTGACTAATCGGACTATTGCTAATGTGGTTAAAGGAGTAATTCCTGCTGTACAATTTCATGACATCCTTCTAGGAGAGTGGAGCTTGTTATTATAGTGCAGAGGAACTAAATTTGGAATGGGATGTTCAAAAAGCACATGCGGGTGTCATGGTCAGGTCTTCGCATAGTTCTGACCACACAGTGACATATGTTAATTAAGGCCATAAGTTGAACTTCTAAAGCTCTAAAAATACTTTTGGCATTTGCAAATGAGAAAGAGAGGAAGAGGGAGCGAACGACACACTGCCACCGGACGTTAAGCATGAAGATAGTAAATAATGAGATGAATAATTTACACAATTCTATACCAGTAAAGACACACTAGAGTCATGGGTGTTGTAATGGGAATATACCATTAAGCACATTCAGCAGCTGAATTAACTAGACTACAAAAACATTTGGTAGTTTTTACTTTGAGAACCTTTATTTAATTAACTCTGGGGTCATGCGGGGTCTGCTGGAGCCTAACCCTGCACACAAAGGCAAAGGTAGGGAAACATCCTGGACAGGTCAGTATATTGACTCAATGTCTTTTGTGAGGGAAGCGGATCAACAAAACTTTGTTTCCATGAAGAGCATTAACAATTGCACACAGAACTCAAAGTTTTGTGGGTATTAACATCTAAAGCTTTATTCTTTGGTATAAATCAACTTAAATGTTGAAATTGTAGTAGGAATTGGTGGTTTAGTGGAGTAAGTGTTGTACTGATACCAGATTCCTACCTCCACCAAGCACCCACTGTGGAACCTTAAGCGAAGACCCTTAAACCCACATTGCTTAATTGTACAAAAAGAGATCAAATGGAAGTTGCTCGGGATAAGAGTGTCTGCCAAATGCTGTAAATAGTCAGTGACTGTAATAAAAAGCAAGTGCAGCTTATCAGAGTCTTTTTTTTTTTTTTTTTAAAAACCACAAATTACAAACTTCTGTTGTAGACAACGTTACGTTACAATCTACACTGGAGACTCTTTTCAAATATGCTAAGCAATATCTTCCTAGAGAAAAAAAAAAACAACAACAGTGTTTTGCATTGACTTAAACCAGATTTATCAAACTAACTGTATATATAGATTAGTGAAATTTTATAGTTTGGTAAATCTGGTTTTATGGTTGTAACAACATTTTCAGAATTTTGTACTTATGGTTTTTCAAAAAAAGACAACAAGCTGCACTTCCTTTTTATTAAACCATCACTGACTATTTCAATATTCAAGTGGATTTATATGACTTTAGACCAAGGATTGAGAACTTGCATTCCAGCATCAGGGTACAAAAAGTCTACATTATGAAGAACATTTCTTACAGTGGTACAGTTACAAATACAAATTTCCTGTCGGCACTGTGGAGAACTTCACAGAAGTCATCTGCTAAACACATGGCGTGGAGTTGGTCCAGTCTGGTAGTGGTCTTCCTGTATCAAAAGCCTTCCAGAAGTCGTCTTATGAATGAATTGCTAAGTAATTATAGTAAAATTTATATGTCAAACAGAAACGGTAGAGTAAGGCAAAATTTATTTGTTAACACTTTATTAACGTTGGAATAACTAAATATTTGACTGCATTAGTTAGAATGGATGGGGTTCTTTCTCGTTAGTATTTTTGCTATAGTAGCCCATGAAAAAAAATCCAAAACTGTTATTCTACATGAGAAAACCTTCTAATCTTCGATTGATACAGTCATTCACTTCATTCATCCACAAGTTAAGACATACACCCCAAAAACAAGGCAAGAGTAACTGATGTAAGACCCTAGAACAGCTTCTTCAATCTCATTCATGAAGGTCCCGTGTAGCTGCAGGCTTTCATTCCAGCACCTGTTTCCACTTGTTCGATCGGGTCAGCATGAGCTCCAATCAACCATCAAGTATCTCCTATTTGACTCAAACCTAAGCATAGAGTCACACTGGGTCTCTGTGCCTATGACTAATCTAAACATTTGCCAACAGCTTTGAGCACATCAGCCACGTGTACTCGGCCAGTCAGAATGCCCAATTTCAATTTTACAAATGTGATTTGTTTGATGGTCAGCCAAGATTTATTCAAACTGACCAGCATGTGGCAAAACAAGCCAAGATAGATGTATGTTCTGAGCAGAAAAGTTAAAAAGAGCACGATAAGAAAAGACACAACGAAAATTTTTAAAAGTCTCTATAGAGACTTTTGATGTCATTCAAGTTAATGTCATTCGCCAGTTACTTACTCGGTGCTAATGCACATACCTGATTCATATCTCATATACTTCCGCATACAAATAAAGCCTGAACTAAATTGGAAAATATCAGAATCCATGTGCTTTTCCACCCCCAGAGTATTTAAATAGTGAGTCCTACCTAATCTGAGCTCCAGTGGAGAAAAAAGAAAAGGTGCATGGATGAAAATGTAAGGAACTCAAGTATCAAAAGAACTTCCTATTTATTGAAAATCAATCATTGCCATTTATTACAATCATTGATTAAAGGTAAAAAGTATCAAAAAGACACAAACATATACAAACATGACTTGGATGAACCAATTACAAGTTGCCAAGTCAACTACTTATTTTTGGGAACTAAGAGGAAACCAAGAAATCCTGAGGAAAGCCAACCAGACAAGGGAAAGGGGAGCATAGAAATCCGAAATTAGGATCTAATCAAGTTTTAGCCAAGTGGTGAAAGTTTCTTCAAATTTATGTATACTGGATCATGGGTTCAATCCCAAGCACAAGTAGGCAACCACTGCTGGGCTCTTGAGCAAAGCCTTTAACCCCAAACTGCTCAGCTGGACAAAAATAAATAGGAATTGGAAGTCTCTCTGGAAAAGTGTCTGCCAAATATCAAATCAAAGTTAAGAATGGGGTAGAGCTTCCAAAATATTCAGTACATTAAGTCTTTTCCTCATTTGTTACTTGTGTTTGAAATAAACTTTTGTTAAGCATCAGATCATTATGCTTTTCTATTGTATTGGCTCAATGTTTTAATATGAACACCAAAATGAAACCCAGACATATGAAAGAGGGCAGTACTGTTTTATGAGAGGAAAAAACACCAGAACTGGCTCTGGCCAAATAAACCAAAATCAACAGCTCAGGCTTACATCATTGTGCTTTCTGCGCTCTCAGCATCAGATTGTGAAGCAATGGAAATGAAACAAAATACAATACAGCAGATCATCAAAATGACACACACACACCCACACCCACACCCACACCCACACACATGTTCTCTCAAACATTTATCTACTTTGTTTAAAGCTTGAATTGAGATTAATATAAATCGGAACTGTGGCACAAGAATCGAATAATTTATGTTTATAAGTCTTTATGCAGTTCATCGTATTATGATGCAATCAAAGACAAAACTTTTTTTTTTACAAAGAATACTTTACCATAGCATTACACTAGTATCAGGTAAACTTATTGACAAATTAATCTTCTGTCTTTTTGCATCTAGAACAAATAGCACTGCATTTTGTGGATTATAAAATAAAGACATACATTAGGAAAACACCTATTGTTACAGAACCTCACCGGATGTATTGATTATGAATAGATAAATTAAGAAAAAATGAATTTTTCTACAAAGTTTAAATTAAAGTTCTATTGTAACCTGTTATGACAGAAGGGGTTTCATTATAAAGGTTTCTTTTCTGGCCAGAACATGCTAACGTCAGCTGTTTTAAGAAAACTAATCAATTGTACTTGCATTTGATTCATCAGAAATCAGTCATTACACTGCATTACACTGATTTTCCCACATTTGAAGTATTTTACATGCTGACTATTCACCCAGTGTTTCCAAAAAGAATGAGTGCAAAAACATGCAAAAGAGACGAAACCTTTTTTGTGTGTGTGTGTGTGTGTGTGTGTGTGTGTGTGTGTGTGTGAGTGTGTGAGTGAGTGAGTATTGTTATACTGTATACGGGGCCTTTTTTCTGCTGGCCATTCATGCTGCAAAACAGGCTACTGACAAGCATTCTACAATTCTACATTGGCAATCATTTAATAGTGCAAGTGCCCTGTGGAATCATTTCATTGGTGCTCCTGATTAAGAATGCTTTGGTCCAGTCATTCTATATAACAGCCTTTTTACAGTCTTGTTCTGACTGACGTTACTAATTACATTAGATAGAAGACAGCAAGGACTTCCATTTCTTTCAAACTGTCCAATTGTTGAATCTTAAGACAATTGTATTTGACAAACAAAAACAGTTAGAAAAAAGCTAGACAAACACTAAAGTCGACTTTGAGAATTTAATGTATGGACTTGATCACTAAGGAGAGAATTAGAATTGTAGTTAGTTTGCTGGGCTGCCCAGTTTTTGTTTTAGTTGCATGTAAATTGATAGTATCTAAGAAATGGTATGCCAGTGTTTGAGTAAAGTGCAATAACAAAGGCTAAAAGAAATGATTATGATGGTACGGCTAAATATTTGTGGGGACTACCATACATACCACCTATTATGCAGAAGAAAGTAAAGTGACCAACATTATTTCATTTTGTGCTACATAATGTTTAAGGGTTTATGAATGTCCCAACAATAACAGACTAGTAAATCATCCATTCATCTAAACACTACTGCTATTTCGTTTGGGTTGTTTCCAAATAGGCCACTTAACGGGACTCTAAACGGGGAAATTTAAACAATAAGAGGAAGACTTGGACACTCCTGAATTTCAGCATGTGCAGCATGAGTCCACAACATATTGGACATATAATGTACAAATAAAAATGCTAATTTAAGAGCTGCATTGTTTTGCTTATATTTAAGATCTGGAATCTGCTTGCTATCATCACGACATTAAATGGTACATGCAAACAAATACCAAGACAACATGTAACAAACATTTTTCCCATTTATTAATATAGAACCTTTTCCCAGTTGGATGGGGGCTAACCAAACAGAAGTACAAAATAAGCCCCAGACAGATTGTGTGTTTGAGGAAGAGCAGTCCATGAGTCCAAAATGTGAGGTGGTGAAAAAAAGCACCTACCTCCAAAACAGCATGGCTTCACCATGGAGGAATGATCCATCAAGGTCCTGCAAATTGCTTTTACACTATTAAAGGTCTTGTAAGAAAAACAAAAAAAAAATGTAACGTTGTGAAGATTTGGTGAGAAAATTAAAAAAAGACTATTTCTACATATTTAGGTAATAAGTTGTAGGAGAATTGTAAATAATCTGACTGCCAGTACCTCATTCCTAATGTTCATGACATCCACACGTACATAAAAAACAACACACACACACACACCCAGGTGCAACCACACAAATACCTACAGCAACTGTGCAAAATTCTTTGGTAACCAAATGAATTGAGTATCAGAAAATCAAATGAACAACTCAGTGATCGAGATGGTCGATCGAATACAATCTAATATACACAGCAGCCTGACAGCGCTACACAAGACTGCATATTTAATAAATTAGACAGTGGGAATGTGTCGGAAAAGTCAAAACCTAGATCCAGCAGTTTTGTTCACACAAAAAGTCATAAGATAAAAAATAAAAAAATAAAAAATAAACACAACAAAAACAGTGTAGGGATCATCAGAAATGCAGATATGGTGTAATGGCCATTGGTTGCAATAATTTAGTTATTTTGTCAGCTTTTCCAACACTTGTTTGTGAGGCTTCCTGTAAACATTCACAAATACATTAAATTGTTCACCACCATGTTTGCACATTTGAAGTCAGACCCTCATTTAAGCGGGTTTCCCCTCTCAAAACACACAAGCTCACACACACACACACACACTGAATAATGTGCACATCACTGAGGTACACAGTATACTCTGCAACCTCACATGAGGTGCCATAAATACAATGAACATGGGGGGACACATTTTGGTGAAGGCAACACACATTTTGATGTTCCAACACTTGAGGGTCCCTTTTATAACCAATCTCTGGCACTAATATCTCGTTTCTTTTGTATACTCTAGAAAAGAAGTTATTTCAAAATATATCCACAGAAGTCTTTTTTTTTTTTTTTTTTGAAAAAATAAATTAGGTAGCTGAAAAACACCGTAAAGAGGAAGACAGGCAGGTAAAGGTCCTTGCTTGCAGGGCCTATGCTGTCCTCATTGAGCCATTATTTGAGCTAGAGATCCTTCTGAAACCATGGTCATTCTTTTCCAGCCACAGCTCAGCCAGCTGCTGTGTTGAACCATGAGATGAGGCTTTGGAACCCAGGCACATCTTGTACTGTTTGGAATCTAAGTTGGGGTCACACATGACAGGGTGGTGTACATGCACTATGCCAGTGTCTGTGCTCCTGAATAGTTTAATCCCTGACTGGACAAATTTGTTAAAGAGGTCCACATCTTCCATTCCCCACCCTTGGATAGAGACGTCAAAGCCTCCCGCTTTGACCAGGTCACCTTTGTACACACAGACAATGCCGAAGCCGAAGTGTCTCCACAAGCCTGTTTTGGACGTGAACACATAGTGGTTGTTGCTCGGTACTTTTCCCGCATACACAACCTTTGGGTCATACTGGCTAAAAATGATGGGAAAGTAGGTCTGTTCTCCCAATACTGTGTTCGCACGACAGCGCTTCAGGAAATCGGCTGTAAACAGTAAGTCCACATCACAGTAGAAGAGCAAGGAGTCATTGCTGAAATGGGCAGAGCCAACCTCCAGTGCCAGGGCACGGGAAAAAGGTCCAGAGACTGGCTCAAGTTCCATGTCCGCTTTGGGATATTTTAAACGGTATTCTCTCATCAGCTCGATTTGCTTCATGCGCTCAGTGTTGTTGTCAGTGTTAAAGAGAAGAATCAGTAGCCTAACGTTCTGGTTAGGAATGAGGCAAATCTTCTCAAAGTTGAGCATAAAACGTACAAATATCTCATAACGCCCCGCCAGCGGCACGAGAATGTTCACCTTCTTCTCTTTGGGTTCCTGCTGGTCTGTGCCAGAGCCGCTCAGCTTAAAAGGCACAAACTTTTTAAGGGAGCTAGAGAGAAAAGACAGCGAGTCCGAACCCTGGTTAATCCGTGCAGCTAGTGCCTGAGCATCCATCTCATCGTCTTCCAGGAAGTGGATCTTACTAAAGGTCTGCTGAAGATAAGCGTGTCTCCTGACAGGTACCGTCATAGTCTTCCCTTTGTGCTTTTTGTAAAGAAGCAACAGGTCAAGCACATATTCAGCTCCATACATAGGATTAACCCTCCGATAGCCATACTGAATCTCTTTGAAGTCGATGACTCGACCTCGTGTCTTTGCGTTGGCATTAATCATTTCCATAACCTGCATGATAATGTCATCCAGTGCTATTTTCTGGGAGGAGTCCATGCCACGACGTGGGGGCTGTCCATCGAAGGCAGAGAAAAGGTACTTCCCAGTGAGAAACTCCCACTCGAGAACCTCCTCCCTTTGGCGTGGGTGAAAGCGCATAAACGAGGGAGGCATACCGAGCTGCAAGTCCTCCTTATGTACCTCCATGTTGCCATATCGGCTCATCTGCACAATCTCACGGTGAAGCTGGATGGTTCGATGACGAAGTTCAGCAATTTTTCGGCTTAGCATGTAGCTGTGCAGCCGGTACTGATAAGGGGGGTTCTTATTGGGATGGAGTGTGATGGCTCTGTGGATCTTACTGTTGTGTAGGTCCCGGATATAACCCTTCTTATTTGGCTCATAGTTTTCATAAAACAGCTGCTGCATCTGAAAAAGAAAATTTATGAGTTTAAACAGATTTTAACATATACAGTTAAGTTTCAATGCACAAAAAAATGACCACTGGAAAAAGTAGCTGGTATACTTATTCCTTAAGTATAAATGCCACTTAAAAACAACTTAAACAGCTTTTTATTGCAACTTAATTTTTAATTGCAACTGGTTATGCTAAAGTAAAAAAAAATAAATAAATTATATAT
>JAOTRA010000003.1:4465254-4516816 GCA_026260255.1 Pseudolaguvia tuberculata | reverse complement strand
GATATTAACCCATAAATTTAATATATTAACCAATTCACAGATTAACTGTAAAAATTGGACTCCAGCAGGGTTTGCCCAGTAATACAGGAAAGGTTTAAAGCTACCGCACTAGTATGCTGGGTCAACGGCCTCCAGCTGGGACCCTGAGTGGTAGATAATCTTACTCATCCTTCTGTCAAGCCAGTCAAAAGGAAGCCTTTTAATTAGCTGACCTATGACTTATCACTTCCTCTATTACTTATGTAGCTCATTCAAACTTTTGTTTCGTGAACCGTTTCCTGCTTAGTTTGTGCTATTGGAAAGTGGAATGTTGCAAAAGCAAAACGTCCACCCCAACATATTTACCTACAATATACATCCAGTTATGCAGGTAAACTTCAACCAGATGTGTGGCAAGACTGCTTTGAAGCCATAACAGTGTCAAACGTATCCTATAATGCATGTACAAGGTTCCAAACTCATTAACTGAATGATTCGTCATCAAACAAAGCATCACTAAACCAGTGTGACTGGAGTGATCTAGCTCATATTGTGGTTCTTTCCTACCCTTTGATTTACACGTTTGTGATTTACAAAAAAAAAAAAAAAAAGAAAGGTAAAAGTAACCTAATAAATATATGTTAAGACACTACAAGAGTACAGAAATACATTAAACACTGGCTTTGCTACTAAAACTAGCTAAGAGAATAAGAGCTTTACCCCCAGTTTGCTGTTTTTGATGATCAGGCAGAATTTTACTAGAATACTTGTTAAGTCTTTGGTCATTAATCAATTTCTCATCAGTGCCAACCTTGTATTCTTGGACTGAACTCTTGACCTGTATCAGCCACCAACCTACCACTTCCTATTGTACCCCTATGTTCTGTGACGTTCATATTAACAGTGGTGGATTATTAGAGGCTTAAGGGTCTCTTCCCAGAGCACGGTCACCTCACAATAAGAAGTTCTAAAGCGGGCAAAGTGTATTTCAATGCAGAGTTTGCATGTTTTCCCAGCACTTGTGTGGAATTTCTCCAGGTACTCCAGTTTCCTCCCACATTCCATGTACATTAGGTTGGTGAGTCTAAATTTCCCCCAGGAGTTAGTGTGTGTGGTTCCCCATTTATTTCTCTTATTGCTGTTCAACAAAAGATTTAAAGCAAGGAACGCCGTGTTCCACCATGAGGACAGAAAAACTTTAACGAGATTTAATTCATAGAGTATAAATGTCCAGAGCTATAAAGGATAAAGGATTTAATCTGATATTGTTTATCCGCTACCTAAGGACACTCAATATTATTCCCTGGGTTTAAATTGCCTATGCCCTTCGTAACACTTTTAAAGAGTTTATAATAATTCTGAACTGTAGGACCCACTTGGTTATTTCTAAAGAAAAATATTTAATCTGTGACCTTTACGCAGAAGATTTTTCTCTATAATAAAGAACGATGCTGCTGCAGAAGGCCATACAGATTCTCATGATGAAAAGAGAACAAATGCTGCAATAACTTTGAAAATGAATATCACTGAAAATACATTAATAAATAAAATACATCGTTGCAAACAAAAATCATTACAAGCTACAGATGAAGCTTTGAAAATCGGAGGGGAAATAGGGAGGGTGTTCATTAAGCCCTTTTAGAGGTTTTCGGATAATTGATGCCAAGAACGAAAAAACATGCCAGTACTATTGACATTAGTGGTGCCCTAGTGGTTAAGGTGTTGGACTGATGCCATAAATACCGGGGTTCGATTCCCACCTTCACCAAGCAACCACTAGGGTTGAGCAAGGCACTTAACCCACAATTGCTCAGTTGTAAAAAAAAAAAAAAATAAATAAATAAAATAAAATAAAAATTAAAATTAAAAATGTCCCTCTGGGTAAGAATGTCTGCCAAATGTTGTAAATGTCAAAACTTTGTGTAATCATTAAATCAGAGTTTGGGGTAATTTACTGAGGTGAACTCATACACTTGAACAGATAGACCTGATAAAGCAGCTTTACAGGAGGTCATTTTATTCCTCCGCTTTCTTCAGGCTTTGACAAATGGAAGCAATTCAATAAGACACCATGTTTGACAACAGGACTTTTCAGAACAAATCAATAGCAACTTTAATTCTTTAAGAAGATAAAGTACTTGCCAATGAAAATTGAAATAAGAATTCCAAGTTCCGTCTGAGAGGAAGCACCTCAGGTTCTGTTCTATTCTAAGCAAGCAGCAAACAAGCCAACTATTAATACAATTTGTCAGTTGAGTGAGGATGTTGGGTTGAATGAGGCAGTACATAAAGGGAATTTATTTGCAGGAATCACAGTAGATATGCACTAGCTTTTTTTTATTTTCCACCAGAATTTCTCTAGACGCTTCCTTTCATGCCTTAGACTTGAAATTTGGTTTCAAAAAGTATGGGGGAATTGATATTTGATGTGGCAGCGGGGGGTGGTGTAGTGGTTAGCAAGGTCACCACATAGCAAGAAGATCCTAGGTTCAATTATCGGGCAAGGGGTCATTCTGCGCGGAGATTGCATGTTCCTGCATGTTGTTGGCATGTGAATTTCCTCCCACGGTACCGTTGAACGTTTAACCATATAACCAGCCAATCATACAGCAGCATAACGTGCAGAAACGTTTAACATCCGAATGAGGGAAATCTTCAATCTTGTTTATAAATGGGTTTAAGGATTTCAGAAACTGCTGATATTTTTCACCAACAGCTATTATTTCTGCACATTGTGAGAAGACAGTAAGTTTCCAGTGGGCAGCTATTCTGAAGAATTAAAAAAAATAAATAAATAAAAAAAAAAGCTTTAGGGGTCAAAGGCGTCAGAGAAGACGGATCAAGCTGATTTGATCTGGCAGGTAGTCCACAGTAAGTAGCAACGACCTTGCTGAACAGAAATTTTTTTTTTAAAGTGTCGTAAACTCCAAACTTTCAGTTCTAGCTCAGATTCTTTTAAACAACCCAATTAAGATTGAATGGGAAAACAAAGGGGCGATTTGTGTCAGTGTCACCCATAGCAGCTCTTACTAACGATCAGAGATAAAACAAGGAAATACAACATCTCTGCAGTACTCATCACAAGCAAACTTAAGTAAGTCCACCAGTTCTTGCAGCTCTCCCGAGTAAAAATGCAGTGTCTCTGTAGTGAACCAATTCACCCTCAAATCATTCTAGTCATGGCAGCCATGCAAAGTATCCAAACGTTAACACCACAAAAACCAACACTGAAAAATTAAAATGTGATGTCATGAATAATTAAGCACTAGCACCATCACAGGTGTAGATTTTATAATAAGTGTCTGTACACAAAAAAAATAAATTAATTAAAAAAACAAAAAAAACAACAACAGGAAGTTGGGGCTACAAATTGCCCTTAGACACGTTACTTTATAAATTTTCTTTGTTGACCAAATGGAATAAAGAGCCTTGGCTGTTTTTTTTCAACCACTGATATGGTTTAATTCCTCTTGTTAAATGCATGTTCCAATGAGAGGAATCATAAATTAAAGCTGGTCAAATAACAACAAGCTGCTAGTGATTGAAACTTCACCCACTGATATCGATGGTTCATAGTCAGGAAATGGGAATCGGACTGATTTATTATTATTTTTTATTTTTTTTATGGAAAACTGCAGCCCATTCACAACTGGGCACCACCTCCGGACCTGAGGGAAAAGGGTATGTGATTACTTCTGTTTCAGATTTTCAGAATTGATCTTCTACAGCAGATCTACATTAAAAGGGCTGACGTTGTGGCTTGAATTAACTAATACCCGTTTCGATTCGGAAGAGTAATGTTACACTGAAAAACACAGCGATCATTAACAGCAGCAGTAGCTTCAACGGTTAAATCACATACAAATAGGACTCCAACTGAAAACCCTGGGACATGTTCAATGACTGGAGCGCATATGAGAGGGATTTGTGAAAATTACTTCAACATGTTTACTGAAATATAGTGAAGCGGAAATACAATTCTTTCTGCTGTGACATTGTTGAATTGGTTGACAGTTTAATGACTGCAAAACACAAATCATGCCAATAACCAGCGTTCATGTTCAACAAGTCAACAGACTACAGCTCCACACACACACACTTCAGCCCTTCCCAAAAAAAGCCAACATCAAAAAAAAACCATAAAAAGCTTTACTTGAAAGAGGTTCTTGTTGAAACACCCCCCCCCACCCCCCACCACCATTAAGCACATTCTCTTTTCTCCGAATTATGTTCATGTGTAGGCTATAATTCTGTCAGGCTCACTGCATGCCTTGTTTTAGATGTACATGTTAAACCTTGTGTATGTTATTTCAGGGCTTACGCAAGACTGTAATAAATCAGTGCTCAGTAACGGACACTGCTGAGTCAACAGGTCCTCCAGAGACACTGGTGTTGTACAGCCTGAAGGTACAGCACTGTAGTGAACCACCACCACAATGAATCATCAGTTACAGAAAACCCAAATCCATTCCATTCAGGTAAACTAATTGAAAAACGCTCGTTTCATTGGCTCCACTACAGCATAACAAAGGCTATTTAAAGAACACCTCTTGAGCTTGTTTAGGATTAGAGATTCCTGCTGAGATACTGACCTTAAACAATGAGGAACAGTAAACATTCAACAGCTTAAGGCAACATTTACACAACCAGAAAACTAAAGAGTCACAGATGGAGGCCTTTAGCAAGGAATGGCATCTTTGCTAAAAGCAAAGATGATAAAATTGCTAAGTTATTGGAAAAAAAATAAAACATCTCAGAAACAGGAAAAAAAAAAACCAAGAGTTGTACCTAATGCTGCACCTAACATCTGCAGCTACACTTAACACACTGCTGCTGAAGGCTATTTTGCATCATTATGGATTTGTATGATATAAAAGACGGCAACATTGCTGGATAGAGTTTTACTATAAAAATCTTTCACTACAGCAGGGTGTCGGTTACACTGCTGTGCACCAAGTCACATTATTTTCCAATGTAACATCAGGCACAAATATGATTGTAATCTTCTGCTTTCACATCTGATAACTGACATGTTTTCAGAGAGTTATGCAGTGACTTCATAAAAGTATCGCAATAAATTAAATTTCCTACAATTTAGGACAACAGTGCATCAGTTACATTTAATAAAGAGAACAAAAGCTACACTGGTCAATTTCACCTAGAGATCTACTGCTTTGTGTGGCTTGAAATCTGGACTGACTAGATGAATCCATTGCATCCTATAACTCATTTAATCATGTTATTGTCCTGTTAATTTATTCACATGGCTACAAAATAAGATTAGATTTCAGCATCCATGCATATCCTTCTGAAGTACAATATATCAAAGAAACCAACCCTTTATATAAACCTCTCCTGTTGTAGCTACTGAGCTACATATATACGACAAATGATTAGCTAGGAAATTATCCTTTTAACACCTAGAAATGACTTTAGGGAAAAGTATGCATGTTACACTTCTACTATTGATCTCCAATCATGTAGTAAGTTATGTTGCTAGATTTTTGACCATGGCTGTGGGATAAATTAAACTTACAACAAAACGTTCTTTGGAAAGAGGAAAAAGATATTAAATTCCCATCTGTCTTATTTATAAAACCGACCCAAGAACAATCTTACTGCTTAAACAATTGAGAGTCATATCAGTTCTGTGTCACATTAGAGAGGAAAAAATAGTAACTGGGTCACTTGAGATGTCAACATAAACGTGTAAATGACCGATGATTGAAGCAAAGATCTGACTGAAGAGGTGAAATTATTCTGACAAAGCTGTACCACTGGATCGGTCCTGTCATTAGTCATGTCTAGCTTTGTATAGTTGTACGCTTGTGTGTACATGTTGTTTAAAATTGTAAAGACTGAACATCAAAGTGGAAGTTTATAGTGATCAGCCCAAGAAGGTTATTACACAGTTTTTTGGGTTGCTTTGGAGCTGGATTTGAACAGAGAGTACTGGAGCTTCCTGCATAACACAAAAATTATAACTGATTATACTCATCTTTATTTCTGAAAGCAAAGTGCTTTCGCTTTATGTGGAAAGCTTTATGAGTGGATTCTTTGTTTTATGACAACTTCAATTATTCACTGTAATCAAACCTTGGGAGCAGTGATGGGCTTTTAATGAAAAACCAATGATCTAGCTGTCACCACCTGTGCACTGGGTCATTAGAGAGGGACTCTAAGGACTGATTATTCTTTCTAAAAGGAAAAGCCTGTCTTAGATAGCAGGCAAGGCCATAGAAAATTGATGGCTTCAAGTCTCACCTGATTATTTAAGGTCTACACACTAGGGATGAGGAATACATCGGGGCAGAACATCAATGCACATAAATTCTTTTAGTGGATCTCGTAGTGATTAGCCCCTCAATAGAAAAAGCTAACCACCTTTTGAAGCTGGATGATGTAGCTTGAATAGGTTTGAGTGGTGATGGCATAAAAACGTCATGGATAGAGGTAGTCACAGCAGCTTTATTGGTGGTGTTCTGCCAGTAGCAATAGTACAGTAGCATTGTGAATAGCAGTTACATCATCAGCAGTAGTGCGAATATTATGCAAAACTGAATCACACTTTGGTGGGCTAACTTTCAACAATATTGAATTATGTCTGGCCGATGGCTACAAATTGTCAACAAGCTCAATGTTGTACATAAACATGAGCAAATAATCAGGCAAATTATTCAATCGTGTTGACTGATTAGATGTACAACAACTAGGTCTTGTGTGTTCTTCTCAAAACTGACTTATCCCAAGATTCATTCATCTTAACTGCTTATTCCTTAATTTGGGGTCACTGAGGTTTGCTGGAGCCTATCCCAAGTCCGTGGCAGGGCAGACACGCACGCATGCACTGACGCACGCATGCAAGTCTGGAGTACCCAGAAGAAACCTACCCAAGCGCAGATCCCCGGCCAGGGAATTGAACATGGGACTTTCTTGTTGTGAGCCGATCATGCTAACTACTAAGTCACCGCATCACCTTCCAGACATTCACACAACATATTTTAAGATCTAAAAATCAACCTAAACCATGCATTACCTACATTGCATAGTCAATAAACTGCATCAAATGCCACCAAGCTTCAAGATTTGGATCATATTATGTTAGATAGGTCTTGTGGAACCTGTGCAGGCTGAATCCACGTACAGCATTATTATACCCAATGTAAACATTTGTTTGCCGCAGATTAAGACTCCAGTAAAACCGCTGAATCAAACCTGGTCACTAATAAACATTTTAGTCTTTAGTAGAACAACAGAATTTTGTTTAGGTCATTTGCTCTGATAAAGTGCTTGTTATTAATAATGTAAAACCCTGACATGAGCAGCACCAGCAGGATATTTCATCTCTGGATTCAGAAGCAGTATTTCGGCAAAGTGTGTGGTCTCATTCCCTTCTGATTTTTCTCTGGTAAAATCTATTTAATGATGGCAGAAGTGAGGGAAGAACACTAAAAATGTCATATTTAAAGAGGTACTTTTATGTGTACTTCTCCTGTTCCTGCCAGTACAGCTGCAGGGCTTTAATGGGATAATTGTTATGTGCATCGCATTCTAAAAGACATGGAATTTGTGTGTTTTATCTGCACTTTAAAAAGAAGAGGGAATGGAAAGGGAAGACCAAGTTGGGAATGCACAAGGGTGAGACTGTAACTGACACAGATGCAGACTACAACCCTAAAGAAAAATTAAAAACCAAGTTGCTTCTGGATTAATTACACATGAATGAGCAGGGTGGAATCTGGTACTATTTTTAGTATAGTGTATTGTAGTAATATGTTGTCATCTAGTATGTTCATGCATATTTCTAGCAGGAACAGGATGAGTACACATAAAAGTACCTCTTTTAATATGACATTTTTAGTGTTCTTCACTCACTTCTGCCATCATTAATGTCCTACAGTAACTACGTCCATGACTTGTAAAAATGGGATTTAAATAAACAAGTTTGCCCACCAGCAACACTTGGCCTTAGTGTGCGACTGCAGAAACACTACTCTGTTGTACTGATACACTTTGCTGGAGCTTGACCTCAGTCAGATTCATGGCTGTGGTCACACAGGCACACCACATACCCAATTTGGGAGTATTTAATACAGACAATAGATACCCACCTACAAACGCAAAAGAAAAACTTAAATAGAATGTGCAACCGGCCTATAATTAAATCCGGAATATAATCAGATGAAAACATATTGAAAAGACTAGCCTGGATAGTTTTCCGGCTCTACTCACAAGTTTAGGTAGTCAAACTAAACAGTGATGCTAAATTTGTTTTAAAAAAACACAACTTGACAAAAATCACATCTAGCAAAATGTTTAAGCAAATGGTTGTTGTTTTTTTATAATAAATAAATTACAAACTGTAAATTAATATATAAGCCTTTGTTTTTTGCACATTTTGGCTGAAACAAATTCAGATATTTCCAGACAAATTAGATGGGAAATAATTAAGTGTCACCATTTCTAAAAACAAAAGGCAGTCAAGTCTGAAAATGCTAATTAGTCAGCAGTCTTATACACCTCAATAAGCTATTGAGCAATAAAAAAAATGGTTAGCAGGAACAGTACAAATTATGCAGGTTTTACAAAGCCAGAAAATTAAGGTACTTGTCTAATATTTGCCGTTTGTCAGAAAGTAAAAAAGAAATTTTTTGATGTGGTGCTTTCATAATTTTTTCCCCTTGGGGGTTATATAAAGCAGTAAAACCGTGGGTCATTGACGCTGGCTTCTAAGGGCAAGCTGGTGTAATAACTGGGTGACACAGACCATCCAAGATTACACGATAGTGGAGCTACTTATTTACAGTCCAATCCAAAGCTTACTATATGAATCCCATCTCTGAGATAGAGCAATAGATCTCATTCTGTACTAGACTGTACAATGATGAACAGCCCAAAGAGACGTAGGTTGCCAGTGCTTTATCCATGCAGCAATAGCAATGTCAAATAAGGTCACTTTAAAGCCTCCAAGAAACATATTTGCACTGAGACAACTGGCAGATGCTCATCATCTCCTAGACGGGACATTACAGATGAAGAACATGGGTACACAGTCCCTGGAAAAAAAAATGCGCAAACAAAGAAAACAGTGTCATCAATGAGACCCATGGGGTTTGGCCAGCACAGCATAGGTCTTTGGGAAACCAAGATAAAAAGCCCTTCAACAAAACCCTGACGTCTTTATAAAAAGAGCTGGCTTTGTGGGATGGTGCTGAAAGCATTCTCCCTACAAGATTAGGGTTAGATTTCTAAACCTGGCAAGCATCCTTACTGCAGGGATTTTAGATCAAGGGGACAGGAAGTCAAAAGGAACTGCATTACTGTGTGGGGGGGATGGGGGGGGGGGTATTTGACAGCAGTCAGCAGCTCCCAGTTTGCTCCAAAAGAGGAGAAAACTTCCGGTCAGTCACCTCTAGCAACATTCTAGCCATTGTTTGATAGTAATGTTTGACCTAATGGGCATCTAATAGATACAAGCATTAAAATTTTCATTTTGATGTTCGATTTGATCAAGAATTAAAGTGAATGTTAGAACGATTCTGATTTCAGAATGGAATAAACCAAAAGCATCTGCACTGAAGTTGTGGCTTAGTGGTCAAGTTGCTAGACGCCCAAACAAGACCCTTAATGCCCAATTGCTCTGATGTATTTAAAAATGTAAGTCACTCTTGATAAGGGGACATCTGACAAGTGCAGTAAATTTAAATGACAAAATAAATACACCAAACTCACTCCTGATTAATTACTCTTTATAAAAGTATGTCAAACAGAATAGACCAGAGACATTTTCAGATTGGTTACTTAGACCTGTACACCTCTGTAAATACAATGACACCAGACTTACCATTCAAAAACTAGGAAAATAAGTGTTTTCAACATTTTCAGGTACATCATGGTGGTGTTCTTGGAAATAAATGAAATGAGAAACTAACACATGTTCACATCCAATCAGATTGGCTCAGATTTTTTGACCCAGTCAGAGGTCATAAAAAATGTCAATAAATAGTTCAGTCTCAGAGGGCAGTAATGCCTCAAGATTGAGTACAGTCATCTGAAAGGATGAAATCCAACAAAAAATGAATTAGGCACAATCATGGAATGAAAGAAAAACCACCAAAATAACCTTGCAGAAATGAATGATAGTTAGATGTTACTTTGCGATAACAACAGAAAAAGAGTCGTTCGGAAATGTGCCTTGTCCAAACCATAAATCATGCAAAATGCATAAGTAGCCTGGAAAAATGTTATACTACGGTCTCATCTTTCCCATTAAATTGCAATATGAACGATGGGTCCTTCAGTCATATAGTCACAGCGCTTTCAACAGAACCTCAGAATGTGGATTTGATACCTTCAACATTTCCTGAGTAATTTTTACTGCTGCCAGTGTTCGCAAACATAACCTTTAAAAGAAAATTGGATATTAAAAAGGCTTACCAACAAATCAAATACCCTTTTATCTTTTGACATACAATAGGTAATTGTGCTATATAGTCCTGTACCTTTTAGAAATCAAAGCTAACAATCCTAAAACAGTGAAGGCAGTTGGATGTTTGATCTAGTCAATGACAATGAGAGTGAGAACCCGATTTAAGCCTGCATGCGATAGGTAACAAATCTTATTACATGTCAACAGAACAGTGAAACAATGGATAACAATAAAAACTATTTAAAGATGTTTTAAAGAATCAAAAGTCAAACATGGACTTTAACTGTTTGATAGTCACAATTCTCAATTGTAGTTTCTCTGCATTTACCCTAAGCCAGCTTAGTCAATGATTTTAAATCTATTGTTTTCATATTACATCAATAAAAACAGAATATAAATGTAAATAACTGAATTAAACAGATTTCTCGGGTATTTCTGTTGTGTTGCATTGCAATGCGTTGTGTGATCTGTTTGCAACAGCATTTAATGAGGCTGGGAACATTATTCTTATCAGCCACACGGGGAAACAATGAGCAAATGTTCAATAGTGTTTCTTTAAAGAAGAAAATGTTTTTTTTTTACCATGCTGGTTTATTACTGGATATTTTAAAAGATTCAGTTGTACTGGTCTGATGTCATACTGTTCCAAACTGAAAGGTCATCTACTAAATCTCTAATAAGCTTACAATATCTGCTGTCTTATCATAGCAGGTTTTTATCAAAGATACGATAATAGACAGGAAAAACAGCTTTATCCTTTCTGACAAGTCCATCCCACAGCCCCCCTCCCAGCTCTAAAAATATTCCGACCCGGTAGGGAGTAGAGAGGGGGTGGAAAAAAAAGACATTGTCCATTTTGGACATGAATAAGATTTAATGTACTGTATTAGAACAGTTACACTGCTACAGAGGAGCTGAAACATTAAACGTCTGAACAAATCAAAGAGGAAAAGAGAAACAAGTCCCTGTATTTAAGAAAGGTGGGAAAACATACCCAAAAAAAAAATAAATAAATATATCGGGAAATAGCTGGGCGGTGTCGAGAATAGCAGCAGTGAGAGTTTATATAGGCATTATAGGTAAACTAAAAATGGAAGGTTTTTTTTTTTAAAAGCCTTGATTACATGTAATCACTTGGTGAAAGTCTTTTTCCTAAACAACTCCTACCAATCAGAAGATCCTTTTTTTTTTTTAAGGGCTTTTAGAGACTTAGTGTATGCCAAAGAAAGACCGCCACAAACGGATGTTTAAACAGTATGGGACGGGTCCAGAACAGAATACAGCTGTTGTTTTTCCCAGAAGCCCAAGCACAGACCAGTGATGAGTGTTAGACCACTTTTCACCAATCAGAAAAAACTGAAAAGTAACTGGGCTCCTTTCTAAACACTTGGTTCTTTTCTATTTATGTTACAAAAGTAAATAAAATATTAACATTTAAGTGATAACTTGTAAGTTAAACAAGTCGCAACCAAGTTTGTTCTGTAAAAACCAAATCAAACAACTGCAGATTTTTAATGCAGTTTCGAATATTGCCGAGTGATTAACCAGCCACTCTAAAAACTGGACAGCTATAGACATATCATCTAGGACTGATTAGGGATGAAAAATGTATTACGGCACAATGACACAAAGTGCTTTTGGGGCAGCACTAAATGAGTTCATTAGCGGGACGGTGCATGTTTGAGTCCTGCAAAGGCAATGGTGAGATTCCCGTTTTATACTATGAAACATTACTCTCTGTAGGGCAGAGAAAAGAAAGAACAAAATTGAAGGATAGATACAAAGAGCTGAGTATTATGTAATTCACAGGTAAAGTGAGGTAAAGTGGTTGTGATTGATCCGGATCATGGATGAACTGCAATTTCATTAAATATTGACAAACTTTAAGCAACAGTTAGCAGCTTAAGTTGACAGGCCCTGTAGAAGAAGAAGAAGAGGGGGGGGGGGCGCATAGAGCAAAACAATCTGTTATGGACCAGGTGTCACCATCTAGCTGTGGCTACTACACTACAACAAAATACCATACAAATAGGATGAGGTAAGGAAGTGAGAATCCTCTGGTACCATCTTAAGTACCTTCAAAAGCATCTTAAGCAATCAAAAGTATCACAGAGCCAAATCTAGCAATGAACACCTTGTGACAAGGGGATAGTATGAAAGTAGAAAAGGTAGAAATTTTTTTTTTTAATTGTGCCATCTAGTGTAAAGGAGGCTTGAGTCATTGTGATGAGCAAGTTTCAAGTGGACAGATTACCGACCCCAGGTTTTACATGCTTCCCGCTCCCCGCTTGGCAGATACTTGGCTGCAAACCCATTCCATCTTAGCCAACATATGGTCTATAATTTCTGACCTGTCCCAAGACACCACTGCAGATGCTACACAAAAGAGATTAGCACCCCTGGACTCGCTCAGGAACTGCAGCACAGTTTGACAGATAGCAACAATTTATTGTCACAGTTTCTTACCTTCCAAATTGCTTGCCCGCCTGGAATTCATGCCCACAGCTGGAATTCCAGACCAAAGCTTTGATCAACATGGTGCAATGGCAAACTAGCTTTGCTAAAGCTTAGTAAACAAAATTAGTTAGTGTCCAACAGAGCAGCACAATGGACATCATGCTGGGCCTGATGAAGGTAGTGGAACAGCCACAGCGTGTGGCAGGATAATCTCCTTTTTAGCTGTCAGTCCTAATGTCATCAAATTAATAAGTAAATTGCAAACCTAATACATAGGAACACAAGGCTTAAGTTACAGGTGCAGAACTTGTGGGATTCATAAAAAGAGAAGATGAGAGAAGGTTAAAAAATGAACTGGAAGCCAGTTTAAAACCCGTAGCCAGTCCCATAATATCAGCCACACCACAGCATGAAAGCTCCATCTTCCTGTTCCAGCATCTTTCCAAACCATTACTTAAAGCTATTCAAAAAAAACACCCTCAGCCTTTTTTGGTGTTTATGAGTTCAGAAAGGAAACGTGGAGACTTAAAAACAGGCGCTCTCAAGGAAAAGAGTCATGCTGAAACTTCTTATGGAATGAAGGCACAGCTTCTCATAGAGTTGTGGGTGTGCATCCTCTGCCAAGTACATGTGCCTCATTAAATTAATACACTGAGAATACCCACCTTTGTATTTTACCCTTCAGAGAGCCTGATAAGAGTGATCAGAGAATAAAGAAACAGATTCTCCTTGATGTCTGAGGAGTCCTAATCCCATAAA
The DNA here is from genome assembly GCA_026260255.1 of Pseudolaguvia tuberculata. Classification (NCBI taxonomy): domain Eukaryota; kingdom Metazoa; phylum Chordata; class Actinopteri; order Siluriformes; family Sisoridae; genus Pseudolaguvia; species Pseudolaguvia tuberculata. The sequence goes on along the minus strand of JAOTRA010000003.1, from coordinate 4,503,192 downwards.
TACAAAAACAAATAAATCTCGTAGAGGTGGTTAACTTCTAAATAAAAGCTGCTATCCAGAGATGAACGGAAAGCAACTCATTCCAGAAAGAGCATTAGCCTTGGCACAGAACTCAGAACTGCTTAACTATAAACATAATGAAGGTACGAAATTGACTCTTGCTGCACAATAATAGATGTAAGTACATTATCAGAAATTCTCAAAATAGCTCTCAAAATCAATGAACATTTTTTTTAAATCTATGAATAATCTATGATGACAAAATTTATGGCCGTGTGGAATACTGAAGTTCATTCGATATAAAAATGACAAATTCATTTGAAAAAATTACAACTTCAAAATGTAGTGAATTTTTATTTAACATGGACTAACTGATAGCTTAACTCCCTACATTTTCCAAGTAGCTTGCCCGACGACAGTGGCTGTTAACTTTTGATGTCTTACATTTTTTTCCATTGAAGCTCAGCGAAATCTGATATTTACTGTATTTACAATCCTAATGGGATTTTTATTTACACTGAAAGATTAAATCTTTGTTTGGGTGTGTGGCCAGCTATTAAGCATGTCCCCCTTTCTATTCGTTTCACTCTTTATAGTGTAGTTAGGTTTATGGTTTGTGTGTGTGTGTGTGTGTATGTGTGAGAGAGAGAGAGAGAGAGAGAGAAAGCCGTAATAATCTCACTGTGACTTGTTTATGTTTGGACCTGTAACTACTAGGTTAACACATCACCTCAGGGGAGCATCCTCCCACTTTTACCACGTAAAAACATGTGATGGATAAACACTCACCGCTGGTCTATGTTTGATGTTGAGCCATGCTGTTTAGCTAGTACTGCGTCACACTAAAGTGCATGCAGATCTGGTCCAAAGTATTGCTGAGCCACTTTGACGTCACTCACTTCTCTCTGGCTGCCTGCTTTTATCCGAGCTAAAATGCATTTGGGTGCAGTCCAAAAAGAAACAACGGTAGAGGAAGAGTAGGCAACATCTATCTTACTGTCAGGACAGACACCAAGTCCCCACTATGCATGCTAAAGAAACTCCAGGAAAAGCATTAAGATCACCACCCTGAACAGAACAAAACATTGGAAGAGATAGTTTTGACAGATGTTGCTCAATTATTCTTAATAATTAATACTTAGTCAAATGATGGAAAAGAGAGAAAAGTTTGATCTTCTGCCTAAAACGAAACAAAATACCAATAAGAATGCGATCCAGTTCCTGTCTACTTACTTTAAATGCTACTTTCAGACTGGGCAAGCCTGCTGTCTGTCTGCCCACAAGACTAAACACTGCATTCCCATTTGAAGGCTTCTTCTCTCTAAAAATACCTTTTTTTAAAAGGTCATCCTTTTTGTACATTCGGTGGGATGGCTAGACCCATCTTCAGGTTAGTGGCGGACTCTAAACCTTCCTTTGCAGTGCAATCACACTTCTATCACTCACTCACACCCCAGCAGTTTTTTTGCTACACTTTGTTGAAACTGGTAACGATTGAACACACACACACTTTTCTAAATAATGATTGAAGGAGAATTGAAAGAGGGCATGCTAGTCAAGTGTGGCTTTTATGCAACAGGACACTTCTTTCTACTCTCATCACATCATTGCAATTAGCCTTGTGGCATGCATGGTGGTTAAATCCTCCGCTTTCAGCTTTCATTTGGAACTTTTTCATTTATAAGTAGACAGAATGAGATCAGGATGGTCACTAAAGTATGAAGCCATCTACAGTTACAGTTTGGCATATGCTCTTATACAGAGCGACTTAACATTTGGTCTCTTTTTTACAACTGAGCAATTGTGGGTTAAAAGCCTTGCTCAAGGGTCCACAGTGGTTGCTTGGTGGAGGTGGTATTCGAACTCCGGTCTTTCTGGTATTAGTCCAACACCTTAACCACTTGGCTACCACTTCCCACTCATTTAAAGTGGGAGGAGTTGAACTTAAAAATTCAATGAACTTTAGTGTGTTAACTGGGGACAGAAGGAGATGAAGTTCAGGATTAAAAGCAAAAACGCTGTGGTCATAAAGCATTGGAGGGCAAATTAAGGCTTTTTTATATAAAAACGGACTGATTGCTACTGTGAGAGCTGGCTGAACTTTTAAATATAGATTCGAGCCGAAACTGGGTGGATCCAGTCTGGCATTCCATAGACAGCAGGAAAATAAGCTTTTATTCTTTAGCGTTGCAGTCTTAAATAGCATTTGGCCTGGCAATTACTACAAGGATTCAGGAAAAAAAAAAAAGCTTAAAAAAATTGCATTGCTGTGGATGCACATGAAAGATGCTTATGGCCTGTGCGCGAGCCTAGCATACATCCCACAAAATGACACTAGCAAAAATATAAGAATGCTCTATCTACTTTAAAACGAGGCTTAAGTCTATGTGAAGATCATTTTTACATGCAGTAAAAAGAATAAACACTATGATGATGTGTAGGTGGAGCATTCAAAGCACAGCAAGTCCTACATTTAATCGTAGACAAGTACATAAAAGGGTAAAGAATAATTTACAAAACATTTTCTATTTTACAAAAGCGTACTATGATTCCCTGGAAATTCATCATTGGAAAAAAGCTGTCACATGGCTGTGTGTAAATAAAATCAGGCCAGCAAGCAAAAGGGCTACCCAAAAAATAAAAATAAATTGAACCAGGAACCTTTTTTGCTGTTAAGCGACTATGCTAACCACTACGCCACAACACTGCCTACAGCATTAAATACTTGCCTTAGACAATTTTATTTCAGTGAAATGGTGAAACTAGCTCTATTGTTGGTTTAAGTTTGTGACTATCTCAGTCACTCTCAGTCAAAATAAATCTGAGCTTAAATTTCCTCTCCAAGCACACAACCACATAATCTATGACAAATGGCTGAAACAGAGGCTAAATCAAAACAAATCAGTCTGTCAACGGTTATAAAGTGCAATAAACCAAATGATCCAGCACCTGTAAATTACTTTATTTCTCCTCCTATTTCAGCTGAGAGGGAAAACCCAACTTGTATTATCTCCTAAATTCCGAATGGGATTTGATAATGATAAGGCAGAAATGAACAATTTCTAGACATTAGGCAGTCACGTCCAGCAAGACTTGGTGAGTCAGCACTTTCCACAGAACAGCAAAAAGTATGAGATGCTGGAAAAAGTGAGGCCAGCTAAGGCGGCTAGGCTTTGCCCAGTGGAAAGAGAAAAGACCCATCGGCACTCTTATAGCTGCATGCACAGATGTCGGTAGCTAAAGACATTTTTAGAACCTCGTTCATTGCCAGCAGAAACGTCTGAAGCACTCATTAATAATGACCCAGTGGGACCATTACAGTCCTTAATATCCCAGCATGTTTGAAGTGACCAAACAGATTTAAGGACTGATTAACTAATGATACATCAACTACAAGAATCTGTCAATAGCCATGTTGGGTTCATTTACAGCCATGAAGAACTTGCTTTAATTACCACTCTTGGATGTGAAGCCTTTCTTGTCCAACAGAAAAGGCAACAATGATGTGGAGCAATTGCAATCAGGCAAATGCTGTTACGACACAAAAGCTGTTGTTTCACTTATTCTTTACTGCTATTGAAAGAGACTGGAAAAAAAAATGATGAATTGCCTCTCTGCTGGTGAGGAGGAGTGGGAGAGAAACTATAATGAACATCCTCCATCAATTAATACAAAATGTGCAGTCACAGCCGGAACAAATGCCTCTCAGAGGACCTGGTGCTTGGTTGAGAGTACATCTGTTAGACTGTGACAGGCTGTCAGTCAGAGCAAGTCATCGAACGGAAGCGCATCTCAAATATATCGCCAGCATTAGGCCGACGTGGTGATAGAAAGAAAACTGTGGTAGGAGAAATGAGTAACGTTTGATCATTAATATTCTGTTGGGTAACCCACTAGTAAAGCTTACTAGTATGGCTAGATTTCTAAATAGATTGTTGGTTTGCGTTTGGTCAGGAACTGTGGCTCAGTTGGTTACACTGGTGCTGGGATTAGAAATTCTGTATACGGAAACAGTTCTACAATTAAAGATCATTTTGATGAGGGTCTAAGGCCAGTTTTATACCAAACCAAAATGTGGATCCATATAGGGTGGAACTGAGCATAAAACTGACATCACTCCACCCCAATATTAGACAGCAATTGCACACATTTAAACAAGAAAATTTCAAAGCTTTGCCTTCATAGTTAAGAGTGTATAGGATGATAGCAGGTGTACCTAAATCAGTACCTTGCTGCGGCCAAGTTTTATCAAGAGTGCAAATCTAAACAATTTATATAAAAAAATAAATCAGCATAAGAGCTTTCTACGGCAAGTACTTAAGAAAATGCAAGCAAGCAATATAGTTTGTATTCAAAGTGCTCAAAAAGCAAATCGTGGAATAATAGCATAGACAAAATAGCATTTAAGAACATTAAATCAATGATGTACAGAATAAACTTGCCTTGAGGTGCCTAAAATGGAAATGAATGACTTGGATTGGAACCTTGAATAAGTCAGCATCATCCAAAAAGCTGAACTAAACTCAAATTTCCACATGAAAACTATCTTTGAATCATTTTCAGCACTCCGAATAACCTAAAGCAGTGGAGATAAACTTGCTGCAAGCTTAATTTAGAACTCACTTTAAATACAGCTATTGCAAGAATCGGTTGCAGTATTTTACCCCTTCATCGACCAAACCATACAGAAATATGACTGTAATAGCCAACATAGAAATGAGCTGACTGATAGTCTTGACGTGTTTTTGGAGTCATTGTACCTCTAACCATTTCCACACTTGCTTCCTCTCGGACGTTGCTTTATGGATCATTACCAAAAACATCATCCAAAAAAAAACAAAAAAAAAAAAACATGCAGAAGCAGAAATACGATTACTGTCCAAATGAGAGTCCATCAATGGACAGGGAAGAGGATCTCTACTCTCTCTTGCGAACCTTGTCTCCATGGCTTGAGTAATCTACAGAAAGAACTTGGAAAGTTCGAAGTGAATCCAAAATTTGCAATTTGGGAAAAAAGATTTTCAGATAGGCTGGATGACGTTTCAGTAGTAGCTTCTTTGGAAGCACTAGTGAAACTTTCCTACACTTTTATTGTTGTGTTTAAGGATGACAGATATCATCTAGGTAACCATTCAAAATGAAGAAGATGATTTAATAAAAACGTAAATAATGATTTTATTTTTTGTTTCTGATGGAAACACCAAGGTTACACATGGCACCAAAGGGTCAAAAGTTAGGAAAACAAAAATCTCTGAGAAGGTTCACAAAGCTGCAGTGAGCCTAGTCAGTGCACCAGTCTCTTAAAACTACCCACATTGCGTGATCCTACACAGACTCTAGAGCTCAAATTTGTTAAGCTGTGTGGAAAGATTTGATTTAAAAGTACATATATCTATCCTAACACTTGTGTGTGTGAAACGGGGAATGAGCCCCGCGTATCTGAAGCCAGTGTGGCAACTCTGAACTAAAAAGGATTTGCGACTGCCTGTTTGAAGGACTCTACGCTGGAAGCATGCCAGTAAATAACCAAAAGGTGTGTTTGCTTTTCCACACTAGAATACTTGGTTGAAAACTAGGGGCTCGTTCTTTTGCTTTTTTGGGGGGAGGAGGAGGGGACACAGCTGTGGATCTTTGATTAAAACACATGCCAAAGGCAAAAAGCAGAAGCAACTGTGGACAACGTAAAAGCACTGCATGAAATGGCAATCTGGTAGTCTCTATGCACCTGTCAGACACCTCAGCTTTAAGACTATTAGATGGTAATCGGGTTATAAATTGGATAAAAGCCAGATAAATGGTAGGAATTTAATTACAGAAAGTAAAAAAACAGTTACAACTTTAACAAGTCCCAAATATTTCAATAGGTGACTAATGGAAGCTAAATCTTAAAAAAAGGTCAGTGAAACATACTGATAATCTATTGATGAAAATAACCTGCAATATATATTTGTAGTGGAGGCAATGGGTGCTGCGAATATTTTTTTTTTTCTTAATACCTAGTGCAAACTTGTAGCACACCATCATGTTAACAAAAATGTTCCATTTCTAATCTTTAAGTTTAAATACCACATTTCTTAAATCCAAAATTCACAATCAAATCATTAAAATCAGTAACACGACTAGTTTAGATGAATTCTTTCAGAGCAAATGACCAGGACAGACAGGATAAAATGAATCGCTAGATTGTGGAGAACTGAAGAAAGAATGGTGCATACCAACCCTGGACAAACTCTACAGAAGAATGTGGGACATTTGGCAGAAAGGTGGAACAATACTACAACTCTATTAGTCGTACTGCTAAAGTTATTCACAACAGAGATTCACAAGACTGTGCCAAGCAGGAAACAGACAGACTGATCAGTACAAGGACCCTGATTAAGCAGCAGAGACAGCTGACGTCAGCAGGGAAGGTCACAAATAAGCTTTATCCCCTGGTCAGCCGATTGGCAGCTTAAGCTCACCTTTTGCTTAGACCACACAGCAACAGTGAAGATGACATGAACCCAATATTAAACAGACAAACATTCTTAAGATGTAGCAAACATTCACGGTAATTTATCGGCATCTATTGGTCGGCTCTTTTTTTTTTTTCTCCATAGATCACCATCTTGTTTAATGGTTTTGTTTGGACAGTTCTTCTAAATTTATCAATCTACCTATTTTCTGAAATGCTGCTCATGTTACATTAGAGCGGCTTACCAGACTTTGAGAAAAGTGAATACCCTCCTCCAAATACATCATTTTACTTGACTGGTTAAAAAAAAAAAAAAAAAAAAAAAAAGAACATGGCATCTCAGTGGTTTCAGCTAGACTTCCCCTTTAAAATTAATATCAGTTATTGGAATATATTGTTCAAGGACATGTTAATATAATGAACTTCCTTATGGAATATAACAATTCACAATGCAAACATTTAGCGATTATTTGAATTTTCTAGTCAACTCAGCTGCCACTGTCAACCTCACACATGCACATTTCCTAAAGAACGAGACAAGGTTAAACAGCATGCCATCACTGTGCTTTCACACGATTCTAGCAGGCTGTCCTTCAGCCTAGCCAAGACCAAAATAGCAACAGAAATAACCTTTGTGTCAACCTTCTGTCAGGACTTTTGGATGGATCCATACATGGCACCATATGGCTGACTGCTCCTCATATACGCACTTACATATATCAGTCACACTAGTTAATGCCTAGAAATGACAAAAAAAATAAATAAATACTGTAGGCAGAGCCTTATTGTCCATCAGACAGACGTTTATTTTTTTTCTTTAAGGAGGGAATCTTTTGAACAAATATATCTATATCTCTCTCTCTATCTCTCACTCATATTATATCTCAATATTTTCATTGAATACTGATTGATATGTTCAAAACCCAGTAGGTTAAAGAGAATTTATTTGTGAATATAATTGACTGCAATGTTTCCATGGTAAAAACATTTTTTTTTTTTTTAAATTCCAGTGCACCCTGCGTCTAATAGGACATACAAGAAATCTTATTAAATCTTGCAAGATATTTTTTTGGGTGTTTGCCATATTAACAGGTTTTAATTTATAGCGAGTTAGAAATATCCAAAGCTTATCGTTGTTATACACAACATTTACCGCCATACGATATGATCTCAATCATCATCCCAGTCCTGCTAAATAAATCAGTGTCTCCAGATTAAGCTGCTTTATCCATATCACATCAACACCTGGCAGTGTTGCAGTGATTTGTTTTCCCCATAACTGGGTGCATCACAGAAAAATCTAATATTCCATTCTAGCTGAACAAGACTTTACATAAATTTATCCATCTGGCAGATGACAATTAGGAAAAGGTCTAAATTCCACACAAACAAGGAACTGAAGGTTTGGGGAGATGTTTAAAGAGTTGTGTGTCATTGTGGAAGTTTACATACATGACTAATCTTAACTAATCTTAAGCTTCAGACTAGAGAGCCACTGCATACTATTATTACAATAGAGTAATAAAGCAGTTGGTGAAAATGTTTGTTTACTCAGGTCATATACCATTAGAGCGCTGACATTTATTCAGTTTCTAATTAACTTCAGATCCCATTAACAGGCTTTCATGAACACAAGAAATACTTCCAACTGTGGTTTTCAATATATATACACACAGTTACAGTTAAGCATTTGGCAGACACTTTTTCAGAGCGACTTACATTTGGTTGTTTTTTTACAACCGAGTTAAGGGCTTGATTAAAAGGCCCACAGTGGTTGCTTGATGGAGGTGGGATTTGAACCCCCGGTCTTCCTGGTATTAGTCCAACACCTTAACCACTAGGCTACCACTTTCCAGACATATTTTATTACACATGTAGTAAGGTTACATGATTAGAAAATAAACCAATTAACTGTACAACAGACACCAATAAAAAACAGCAGTGGACTAAAAACTTAGTTACGCGCATAACTGGAGCAATAATTAGAATAATTATCAAAAATGTGCTATTCTTGGTTGTCAAATATTCACTACTTTTATAGCATTTGACTTTGACTGTATCTCTTTTGTACAACTGAGCAATTAGGGGTGAAGGGGCTTGCTCAAGGGCCCACGGTGGTTGCTCAGTAGAGCTGTGAATCAACCCTCAGTCTTTCTGGTATTGGTCCAACACCTTAACCACCAAGTTACCTTCCTCACTATGTGCATTTAGTGTGTATCAGCATTAACGTGCACACATGCAATGTAACTAATAATTTTATATTTTAATGACGTTTTGGCACAGTATTGGATCGCTAGTTGGAAGATCTATAGAAAAATTAAATAAATTCTCAGAACAGAAAATAGAAAATTGTGCCGCTGCTTTTATTCTAATAAAAAAGCTTTGCAATTTCTTTACTGGTTGGGGGAAAAATTAGTAAAGAGTGTTTATAAATGCGCACACTTTGTTTGTTTTGTCCAGACTTGTAGGAGACCCCCTGCTTAAGTGGTGATGAAACATCACAGCCATAACCTACCAACAGAGAAAGCACATCAAACTCACTGCCATATCTAATTTAACCCCTTTGTCAGCTATTTTCCCACAAGTTTCACGTTATTTGATAACCAACACCGATTAGAACGAACGGGACATGTCATCGCCATTACATGCTGGAAAATAGACGACACTAGACACCACGTTAGTTCATTTTTTGTCTTCATTTGAATAAACTATTTCCTAAAACACTGCAAATGAGGATCACCATTTAACCGACTACACAGCTGTTAAAATAAACTGGATCCATTACCCAAAGTATGGACTAATTAGTAGCTTAGTTTAAACCATCATGACACTAACCAGGCTATTACAAAAGATATTAGAGTTTCATGTTAACAAAATTCATCTGACACCCATATTAAAGTATAAACCTCCTACTCATCTTTTTTCCTTCCCACGGGATCTGTTTTCCAAATGTGCACCTCTAGTCTTAGTACGTTAGAGGATCACTGGACACGCCATCGTGTCACACAATAGTGTTTTTGTTGGCAAGACATTTTGTTGGGTCTGGCAACTTTTCTGATTAATTTTTGTATTTCTTTGGATACATACCCATTTAAATCGGAATTTATATTCCTCACACTAGCAACCTATCACAGTTTATTTTGTGTGCGTCATGTTTAAGGGGTATAAAAATGTAACGATGATATCCTGAAACAAAAGGACAGATCAACATTCAACCAAAAAAAATAAAAAATCCATGCAAAGTCTTGAAGCAACGTCACCCAGAAATCTGAGACAATCTAACCAAACCAAGTGACCTTAAAAACCAACCAAGAAAGCTTATGTGAGTTTTATGTGCCATATGCATCAGACATGCAGCCCACAGCTGGTAGGTGTGACTACCAAGGCTGAGACTACTGTAAAAAACTTCTCATTCAAGGAATAGAGCGGCCCAATACATTAACTACTACACTGAATCCTCTTCATATAGCTATAGAATAATGTAGGTAGATGGAACCAAGTCTCATTCAGGATATCTCTAGAACATTTTTAAAACTCCTCGATTTGATGCCTGCTCAGCAAATAAAAGAAACACCAGTAATTCAGCAAATTTTCATCCCTTTAACGAACCCCCTAATGCTTTACCAACTCTGACTTGATATAAATTAGTACCTAAATCATCTTATCAAAAGTAATAATGGCCCTATGAGAGTCTAGACATCTGCCAGCACAAAGGGCAACCTGCCAGAGCTGTAATGGGCTCATTTTACACCAGGCTTCTGGACCAGCACATCACACAGTAAGTACCTGATGACCACTATAGTCTCAAACCAAGTATATTAGGAGGACAATCAAGGAGTGTCTTCCACCTGTGAAATCAAGCAAAGCAAGTACAACCTACACAATGATCTAAAAAAGGTATAAGACCATAAATAAACAGCTTAACAGAGACATTTCTGTCCTGCTAACATTGTATAAGCACACCTCAGGGACCAGTCGGCACCAAGTTATGGGCGAAGAGTGCAGCAAAGATCATTGAGGACAAATTACGCTAGGGCCAACACTCATTTCCGTGACAAAAGGTGGTGCCAAGACTGGCAACGTGGTGAGCCAAAGCCTTGTGGCACAGTAGCAGCTCTGGAAAACTACAGTCTTCTCTCTGGGTCTGTTCAACGTATCCTGTCATAGCAGCTCATAGAAAAGATGCTTAAAACAAATGCCTTTTTTAAAAACTATGACAGAACTATAACGGAGATGCAGCTGTAGTGAATCATGTTTCACAACTAACTACCTTTAAGCATCTTATGATGACAAAGCAATTTGCACCGCCTCCTCCAAATGAATTAATTTCAGTGTACGCTTGTTATTCCCAGCTGTGATGGCATCTAATTAGGGAAAAGAGTCAGGCATGGCTGTTGGCTTCCAGTTAAAAGTGAGAAAAGCAGACATTCTCTGAGTCAGACTTGGCATGCACCAAACAGATTGGGATTTGTGAAGGTTTTAGAAAAGAACCAGTAGAGAAGGCATGCTGGGAGCCTAATGTAATCTCAGTAATGAAATGCAAAACCTGTGCGACACTGAATGCAGTGATCACCTGCTTTGCTTATTAATTACATTAATTGCCATCCTTAAAACCAGAGCCAGTGATGGGATTTCTTTCCCATGAGACCAGATTCAAAGTGAGATATTACATCATGAACCCAGATGGCATCAGTAGAAGGGTGATGCGATAAAGTGATAAAAATGTGAGATTCAGCACAATTTAACATTATATAACCAACTTAAGTTTCTTCAAACATTTCCCTAGGTTTGAATCTTTTTTTTTTTACCTATGTTGCCCATCACAATTGACGCGGCCTATATAGAACTTCAGTCTGCATTGAAAAACTATTTAAAACAAATACCATAACCATAACATCTTTGTGGTGTAGTGCTGTTGGCACTAAATTGCCAACAGCAGCTGGGGCAGCTTGAGAAACTCTGCCATCTAAAATGATCTAGCAACGAAAGCTTCACAGACTGCTGATTGTCTTGCGTTAAAAGCATGCAAGCGCATATCCAAAATTAACATTCGCAGGTTGACCTAAATATTTGACCATACGATGGTTTGCACTAAATGAATGACAATATATGTCATGATATTCATATGTACAATTGTGATATTTCGATAATTGCAATATATTGTGCAGCCATAATTAGTAGCATGTCCAGGTAAATTTTATTATCTTTACTAATTAGAAAAAATTAAACTGACTTGTGTATCTCACTAGAAAATAGAGTAAAAACTGAGACCCATCTGGAAGCGTACAATGATCCATTAACCTAATTTATAGCAGGTAAAAAGAAAAAAGGAGAACATGACCTCATTCCAGGAAGGTATTTTAATCTTTCATTCCAGTTACTACCAAACATGTCAGGAGCTCCTCAAATGGTCATGTAGTTCACATTACATTCAATTCTTTGGGTACTGTTGGATGAATTAAAATAATGTTTCACCAGCCAAGTGTCCTCTATTGAAAAAGATAGCGATTAACCTCAAACAAGTGTTTACACCGAATCACAATAGCATGCGATACCTTGTCACTTGCTCCAGATAATAGCAGTAATCTAAAGCAAACAGAACCTTGATAAACAGATGTTAGATAACTGTGGATAAGGTCTACTAAACAAACAATGCATACGTATCAGCTTTAATGCTGCCGGAATGTGTTATTCGGGAACGTTAATTATTACTGCCCTCTTGTAAATTAGCACATTTTCACACAGCATACAGTACCGTGAATTGATAATCCATTAATGTAGAACTGATAAAACTGCCACTCCACGTCTATAAAACTCTAGGATATCAGAGGAGCGATCTCTGCAGTTGGCATCAGTAAGTATCTATTTAGGATTCATCATTAATGAGCAGTTCTATTCACTAATCATTAATGAAAGAGAAAACTACCGGGTGGCCATAAGGAATGCACTTTTCAAGTTGATTATTTTGTACAAAATAATCGTCAAAATCTGTGCGTGTTAAATGTAAGCATCCAATTACTAATTAAGTATATTGATTCCTTTGGATGTGCACCATTTTATGCATGCCCCCCCCCCACCCTAGCCCATGATAAAATTGGCAGGGAAACAAATCTACATTTGACTCTTAAATGACTGATGGATGAACTCTGCACAGAAGCCTCTTCTCCTTTAGTTATATTAATAACACTGGCCTCATCTAAATTATCTTTTCAAACTCTACCGCCAGCCAGTTGGCAGGGTCACAGAGTTCAGCCTTTCATACCAAACCAACCACGGAAGCTGTGGTTGAAGGTGCATCAGGATGAAAGCCACGGCAGCAGTGCCTTTTGGCATTTTGGTAAAGAGATTTGGAGACCGTTACATGCCCAGTGGAGGTTCCCATGCCCACAAGGGTGTGTCTGGGAACAGACGACTGCCACATTGCTTCAGGCTGAGCTGTGTGCAGATAAATATGCCTAAACTGAGTCATGGCTGTGCTGGATAAGAGGCAGAGACATTTTAACTAAAACTCCCAGTAAGCACTATCTCTGTAGCACTATAAACCTTTTTTTGTCATGCTTACAAACCATTTCTTTGTTCATTAATTGTATGCCCACATCAGTGACGTCACCGGTCATCATGGAAATATAAAATTAACACAAATATAACCATTTCATTTATTTTTAAAGTTCTTTTACAATTAGTCACAATTTGTAGAATTTTTTTTCCCAAAAAAATGGCTTAATTTTTACATTTACCGTTCAAATACTAAGAAGAGACGAGCTCTCAGCGCTGAGCTTCACTATGGATTGCGCAATCACCATGCTGTGCTGGCGCTATGCAGTGAGAGCGTTTGTCCCTCTGCTTGTCGCTATTAAAATGTTCCAACACTTACTATATGAATTAAATTCGCTGGTGTATATAATGCACAGTGTTATTTATCATGAACAACTGTATGTGAGTAACGTATTCTTGTGCTGAGCGGTTATAAAACTGCTGTGCAGAGCTCAAAGTGTGGCATGCAGTTCTCCCGCCTCAGTGGCAGTGATCTCAGGGATTCACAGAAAGGCTTTTAAAATTAAAGAGAGAGAAAGAGGACTTTTTACCAACAAGTTATTGATGCTTTTATTCAAAAGGAGTGGCGCTTGGATTTTATTCAAATATCCTATCAGCATTCTGTACATACACAAATTGTAGCATAGAAAAAAAGAACTTAAACTTATCGTCTTACCTTTACTTATTAAACAAGACATGATAAATGTTGCCAGTCAAATGTTGAATAAGGTACTCTTATACGGTTCATATATTTGTAAATCTGACCGATGAAGTCAGTGCCTCGCCCAACATAAACCTCACCTCACGGGCCCACATTTTTATTTACATAACTTATTCATTTAAATATTCAACCGTTGAAGCTATGAATAAAAAGGTCAAAAGGAAAATCATGTGCGTATATATCCATCCATCCATCCATTCATTCACCCATCCACTTTTCAATAGCATTCGTTTGAATTCCTTAGACATTAATTCAAAGCCTATCCAAAAATCATTGATTATTATTGGTCAGCATTTATGAATTATTGGTCCACTTTTAAATTACCCAAGAAGAACCTAGATCCAACTATGTAAAGATATGTTAAAATAAGAAGAAAAGAAAAAAAACTGCTTAGACTTTAAATCAAATGTTCATCATGCTTCAATAAACTGCATGATGTGATGCTTATGTTTGATGTGAAATACTTTTAAATTCTTTAGGGATAGAATAAAGCCTAGTTACATTCAAAGATGTATCGCTGCAGTCAGCTTTTAGCTGAAAACAACACAATAAAGACTGAATTTCTGACTCCCATTTCAAAATGTGCACAACGTGGGAGTTTTGTGAAAGAGTGAGAGCATTGTAAATTAAAAGAGAGTCACTTAAGCTTGGTATGGGAGAAGATTAGGTTTGAAACGACAACCTAATAGACTTCCCCTCAGAGCAAGTGTCAATAAATAATAAAACAAGGCCAACAGAAGAAACAATGGAACATGGACATTTAGGCACCGACCTGGTATTGATGTGACCTTGCTACTTATGGTTTTAATCTTGCAGGAACATATTTGGAACATTTCATGTAAAATATAGCCAACACACTACACTACTCCACTAAATCGGTCACCAATTTCTATTAAGCAAAAGCGATTAGAAAAAGCAGGTGCAAAAAAAACTTGAAAATCTACTACAGGAAATTGCACACAGAAGCTGCAAGACTTTTCCCTGAAACTGATAGCATTATCACCTTGGCCTGATGTGTTCTCTCAGAACAGTGCAGTTAATCAGCCAGGCTTATCAGTTTCCCTCCAAAGATCATGTCCTATTAGCTGGGCTGGTTTTAAGTGCGCGGGAAATCAGACAGTGCATTCTGTTTGGATGGTTATTGCAGTAAAAGGTAATAGGAAAATCTATGGCCACCTGCCAAGCCAACCATTTAATTCAGCGTTTTTGTTCATGTTTTCCTTTCCAAGAGAGAAATATGATGCAAAACAATCACGTACCCTTATCGATCTCATCGCTTTAAATTTGCCTGCTGAGTTTATCCAAAAATCAACTTGCAAGTGATGCAAGAAGAAAGCAAGCAGGGTCTCAATCAGGAGCCCAACAGCACAGCAACATTTTGTCGGTGCTGGGATTTTAACACTTGTTCTTCTAATCGTCAAACCAAGTTCTGCATGACTGAACTACTAGGAACAGTGCTTAATTGGTTTTCGTGATTTATACCTCAAGGTTTGCATTTCTCTGCATGTCAAATAGGGTTTTAAGAGCAGACAAGACTGTCCCAAACTAAAATCAGTGAAGAGTTCTTCCATACCACTCAGTATGGGATTTTAAATATCTACATTATGGGATTAATGGTTTCAAAGAATGTGACATTATCGTCAGTAGACACAGAAGTCCTACAGCTACTGATCATACTGGGTCAAATCCCTCTCTTTTGACCGGAGGGGGTCTTTAAAAAGACCTTTGGAAAAGTCAGTGCCGACTGGTGTGTCAGTTTAAAATGAAAAGTGCAAAAAAAGTGTATTATACTGTTAAGACTTGTGTGTTTAACCACATTTACAAGAACAGACTATCAAAAAGACAGCAGAGTAACTGAAACCACCATTAACCATAATTTCACATTATAGGACAAAAGATAGGCCATGCTGAGAAAACAAGAGGAATAAAAATTCAGTATAATGGGTTAAATGGTAAAGAGACTCACATAAAAAAGGAAGTTGAATAAAAGGGGTGCCATGGTCAGACCACAAGGGATCTCTTGTATAGAAGTTTTCTAAATCAAGAAAAGAGAGCGAGAGAGACCACCAAGCTCTGGCAGCAACCATAGAGGGATGGATTGATCCTCAAGCTGACAAGGCTTAGACCTGGAATAAGCAGAAACCGCTGAAATTCATTAGATGCGCTCTGGCAGGGTTGCCTTTTGGCACAAAGATAGCGAACAACCACAGAGACAGCCCAGCTGGAGCCATGTGCCCAACACACGCCCTGCATTACTACTGCACATGAATCCTAAACACATGAAGCTAAACCTGATGTGTACTGTATAAACACACCACTGCATTTCATAAATCTACTTTAGGAGATTAACCTGGGTCTATGTTTGACAATTTGTATTTTCATCCATACCAAAGCCTGAGAAATAAGTGACTCACTTCAAGTGATCTCTTTTATATGAGAACAAAAAACAAAGAGGTTGCTTCTGATTTATTGAATATTTCACCTTGTGATAAAGCCATGCAATAATTCAAAGTGTGTGTGTGAAACTGAGTAGCGAGATTAGCAAACGACCACTTCCTCAGCAAGTCATACATACTCAGACTTATCTCTGCATAATGACTCTCCTCTTATTGCACATTCATTTCATATTGCTTAGATTTACCACAAAGCTTCACACACAAAAAAAAGTCAGTCATGATACAAGTCACTGGTCAGCAAATCTTCTCCCAGATGTACAAAGTGAACAATGATTAAATTCGTGCCAGTGCATCAAAAACAGTCAGCAACAACGATCTGGCTGGGTAGAAGAATTTCAATTCTAATCTCATTATAAGTCTAATGCTTTGACAGCTGTCTTGAAGCTGCAGACAGACAGACAGAGGTTATGCAACCTCATAGGACAGCTAGCACATAATTTAGCTACAAAGGAAGCAAAAAAAGACAACAAATGAACAGGAAAATATTCTTAACCTCAAGATGACTTTGAAGAATGTTTGTTTTTGCAATTGTATGAGCACTGATGGCATACGCAGACTATAATCATTTTCGTTAAGCACAGGTCGGACACTAGAGAATCATTACATAAACAGAACACATTGTTTTATAAAACACTACCAAGTTTATTCAGCTTGTCTCATATAGTATGACAAATACTAAAAATAATCTGTTAAAAAAAAATACTGCTTTAATCCCACAGTCAGAAATAATCTTAAAAAGACATCTGAAGATGGAAATACAGCCATTTGGCATTGGTGCACGTGGACACAGTGTATTAAATTGTCATAATCAAAAGGGATTATCCACCTATTGCTGAATGTTTCTCCAATAGCTGTGAAGGCAGTACACCACATTCTGGAAGCTGAATTAGGATCTTACCCTATTTTTTTGTTGACCCTCAAGGTAAGCAGGATGATGTGCTTTCCAGAAAATAAAGCTTACCTCATCGGGGCAACAGAACTTACTGACGCTGCTTATTTGTGGTTTTCTGACTGGCTATTACAAATACACACTTCAAAAAGTCTTTCCTCATCTCACAGTGCATTAACAGTATTTACATAGTTGGTAACTTTTTTTCAGGGTTTTGGAAAGAATCAGAGAAACAATAACTACCAGTCTCCCAAAAGATCCTTTTTGCCAAATCATATCAATGGTGACTTGATTTGAAAAGATAAATACACAGTTTTCTCTGGCACCCCAGATATAGCGCTGGAACGAGAAGTGTATGCTCAGCATTAAGCAAAAGAGACGAGAAACTTTATGCGTGCTAATTCCCAAACAAACGGCAGATTAGCGGGCAGAACAGGACGCATATTGCATCATTTAAGAAATCCATTAGCAAGACATTTGTAAAGCATGTCTTGTCTGTCAGGATGCCCTCAATTTGTTGGGGGGAAAAAAAAAAAAAACTAAGATAAGCGGAGCCCGAGTTTGGATTACTAATTCTAGTTAACGAACTCTGTGACATAAAATTTCTGAACACTCCAAGCCTCATCTTGAAGCCCAAAGCATAACCAAGATTTTAAACCTCAGTTTGTATATATTTTTAAATAAAGCTAGTAAACATTCATGTGCCCGTTGTGGCCCTAATTTAAGCCTTCTGACTGGGAACTTGAAAAAACATACATCAGCCCCGTGGTCACAGCATAGCTGAAAATACACCCGGGCTTGCCACATGCATGACTGACTAAGAGAGATGGTGAGAGGAAAAGGGAGACGGGCAGTCGAGGTTGCGATGCAGACATCGCATTTAAAATGCAAGACACAAGACGAGGTGTGTAGCATTTAGCTGGACATTCCATCTGCAAACCTATGAAATCTGGACAGCCTCCAGAAATACAGGCAGCTGAGAGGAGTTCAAATAAATGAAATAGGATTCGTTTGTGTCTGGATAGAGATTTGGACAAATCTTTAATCTGGGCAATGGAACAAGAGTATTTCAGAGTCTTTGTTTATTCATAGTTGTCTGGTTGGGAAAAAGAGAAAGACAATAAACCAAGTTATAGATTTTGTTCATACTCATTTGCCAAACTTTTTTCTAGGCAAATGTCCCCGTTATTGTTTTGAACTGAAAAACTACATGGTCTTATACAAAGTATGTACAAAAATAAATAGACTTGGATTTTTTTTTAGATGCATTGTAACATTGGAAACTGCACTAATGGCTGATTTAAGATAAGTCTTGCTTTCTCACTCCAACAGCACTGATCTATTAGCCCTCTTACTTTGTAAACAATAATGTTAATGATCATATTGAGGTAAATAGCAAAGACCACGTTAGTCTAGTCGAGAAGGTATCAAACCAAGCGATACTGCATACTAGAGCCTGAATTCGGTGAACTAGCTAATAATTGCTTCCCAAAGGTCAGACAGCCACATTGAAATTGTGTTTTGAACGTTCACTAACTAAACAAATAAATAAATAAAAAGTCACGAACAAGCCATACTGCAAGTTAAACAAGCTCAGCAGGGTAAATCTAATTAGACCATAACAATAAGAAAGGAAAGAAAATTATGATCTGTTCCTGATTCCTGGGACAGCCCACTTCCATAAGGCTTAAACAAAGACTTGCACAGCATGCCAAGTAGCACAAACAAAAAATGTCACCGGGTCAAAATAAGGAATCCTTCAGCGACTTGTTCCAACAAAGGGAATCAGAGCATTCACCAGACATGTACTATAATGATGCCATTCTGGTTTTGGTTTAAACAGCCTGGATGCCCCCTCCCCCCAAAACGTACCCAAAGTTCAATAATGAGAGAACCTGGTTAAAAGATTAACAAGGCAAATGAACAGTAAAGTGGAGGATTAGAGCAACTATATAATTCCTGCTTTTGCTTCGAAAACAAGAAATAGATGCCATGTTTTTCCTAGATGTTACACTTGAACATATACTATTATATGTATACAAGAGGATTTGCTTCCTGTATACATTTGCAAATTTAAAAAAATTAAATTTTTTTCTTCATTTGCAAACCATATGAAGGACACGACAGGACAGCGGTGCTTCTGCTGACGAGACGCATATGAACGATTATGCACAAGAAAATCTTTGTGGTTTCACTTTTGCTGCATTGGCATGTGGCTGCGATTCAACAATTTCCGCAGCAGGGTGCTTACTCAAGATCAGTGTGATCTTAATGCTGAAGCTTTGACTTGCAGGATGCAGCGGATACAAGGATCGGATGTCATGCTTAACTTACAAAAGCAGAGCACAAACTAATTTAGGAAGCATGTCCTGTCATCTAACTAGGAGACACCGTTCAAAACTGCTTTTATAAATATCCAAAATATCCACAATGGACTATGCCTTCACACTGGAAAGAAAAGGACTAAATAGGAAAAAATTTTGCACTCCCAAAAATGCTACAAGCCCAGACAATATAATGACAGCTTTGTTTTGGAATGAATGCTAAACTGAACATTGACTATGCTCAACTGTCTATAAGAGACACTGCACAGCCTCCTTTGCGGTTGACTGCATGGCCACCTTACAATTTCAGTCATTTGTATATATGCACATGGTTACAGTACAAGTACATTTGTCTGTCCTTTGGTCCATCCATTGTGATTAATCTGCAAAACCACACAAACATGATCCATCTATCTATGCACAATTGGTTTATCATAACCCTTCTAAAACACATCACATCACAATACAACAAAAAAGTTAAGCAAATATTTAACCACTTTCAAAATCCAAGGCTTAAACAGTTAATCTTGTATCATGTGTTCTGAATAAAAGCATGTTAACTTTAGACATGAGAATACATCAGAACGGTAGAAACCCTTTAACGGTAGCTAGGTTGCGTCATACTTAAGGAAAATTTATTTGTTTTTTTAAATAGATACGAGAAATTGTTTCAGTAAAGAGTGCTAAACATTACAAATCGAATATTAGATACATTATATTAATATTAAATTATGAAAGTATCGATATTTTATATTATACAAAAATTTTGCAGTAAACAAAATGCAATGCATTCAAACTGAGACAAATGTTGAAATAATTGAAAACATTGAATTAATAAACTATTGAAATAACAGAACAGGGTATTAACTAAGGTAAACAGATAAAATAAAACATCATTCCATAAATGTTAAACCTAATAACACTTAAACAGCATTTATTAAGCTTGAATTTATAAGAACAATTGTAGAATTAACCACTCATTTCATTAGATCACTCAATATCAATATCTCATTCATCTAACCCGCTTGTTACCTAATTTGGGGTCACGGTGGTCTGCTGGAGCCTATGCCAGCGCACAGGAGGCAGTGGTACACCCTGGACAGGCCATCACAGGGCTATCAATACCTCATTAAAACAATTTCTATTGCAGTGCAAAATCAGGAACCTAAATATTTTTGGTGATAATAAGCAGCACAGAGTTGCTGAATCTCTTAATTTTGCCGCCATTTCAGTGGTTCTGAACCTTTCGGAATGCAACTTTAAAGATCCTCAGCGGTCTGACACCGCAGTTAATTAAATCGATAGTCGCAAGATAAACGTAAACTAAATGCTTAAGCTCCATCCCTCCCGTTCAAGAGAAAATATGAAAACCTATTGAGAACCACTGCTCTAATTAAATTATGATGGCTAAATAACATTAGACGACCAAATCAAAATGATACGCACATGATTCCTATAAGCTTCAAAAAAAGACCACTGAGCAAGTTAGTTATTCTCACATGAATAACTCCAAATGTGCTTTAGTGAGCTTTCAAGTCTTTAATAGAAGCATTTATGTTGGAAAACGGCAGTTGTGAAATAAATGATGAATTACAGGCCTTCAACAACCAAAAAAAAAAAAAAAAAAAACACCAAAAAAATACTCTACCACAATGAATAATGCCGGGTGCCATGACAACGGAGTGCAGCATGCAAGGTGCTAAATGAGGAAGTTAGATGTTTGAGTGTTTCACCACAACTTTACACTTCCATCACCAAATACTATTCAAGTGTCACACTTCTGCAAATGCCCGTTTGTTTTGTTTAATTAACAAACATCAGTATCTACACCCGGACGTCAGAATCTACGCCAGACATGTCAAAACACAACGGAAATTAGAAAGTAACATGTTGCCTGTAACAGAGCAGAAAACATGACATGACAATTACATTTTTGTTCAACAGTGCAAAACAAGTTGCATGTATGGCTCATTAAGTGCATTTATTTCCTGTCTACACACCACCCCCTTCCCCTGTACAGTGTTACAGTGCCAGTGTGACTGTCAGCAACACTAAGTACTGAATATTTATGCTGATTTCATTTTATGCTTTAAAATTAGGAGGACAAATATTTAAACAATCATTCGCATGAAAGAAAAAAGAAAAACAATACATTTGTAGCATATCCAAAACTTTAGGCATTTGAATCCAGTTTCTTAACAAATGCAGATTTATGAAACTAAACAAGGATAGCAAAAAATCAATTAGGAATTAGTCATTCGATAATAATCACTCTCCCTCAGTGAAGTTACCAACACCACCACCCAACTCAAATGATGAGGCCATCATACAGTGGGAAAGAAATCATAAATAAATTTGCATTTTACAATACATTTACATTTGGTAGAAGCAAGAATGACATACATTCATCTCTTCTATACAACTGAGTAATTGGGGGGGGGGGGTACTTCATCAAGGTAGTGAGGTACTACAATTATTTTTAATTGCATTTTTATAACTACTGATTTTTCCCCACATGTATTCCAAAAGCAGTCCATATACAGTCCAACAAGTGAGTCAGACACGCACGCACGCACGCACGCACGCGAAAAGAATCATGCTCTAGCCTGGAGATTTTTGGTGGAGGACAAAGTCAAGAGAACAGAGTGAAGAGGTTCTGGGAGGATTCGTGGGAGGATTCTGGAATGCTGGAATTAACACATGGTTATGCGATGAGTGGTTAGTTCACACTGATGGAGGTGTCTTCACCAGCCAAGGCCAACGCTGCCGGCGGCATGCTCCGTGTAAATCACGATACTGACTCAGAGTAAACTGTGCTGTTTGGAGCTAAACTCATCTCAGTGTCTTCAGACTGTCAGAGTAAGATAAATATCTTTATTTAATGGTGTCATGAGCCAGTTTTATATGGGTGTACCCCTTGATTTTGGTGGTCACTTTACAAGTGCTTGTCTCTCCGAGGACTTGTTGTAACTCGCGATGCAGTAGGTCTTGGCTGTATCTATAATGAACTGTAGGCAAAATGCTGTGACGCTAATAGCAGGTTACCCAGCTGTGCAGTCTCTAACCAGACCTGCTCAACTGCAATTACTGCACACATCAAATGCACATTAAAGCCCCCACTGGTCCCAGACATGAGGGAAAGGCTTTTAGAAGCAGAGCCTCCTTTTCCAGCCACCTGCCAGACGCTGCCTGTCATTTATTCAAGGGTTTGTGATATCCTTCCAAAGCTTAATTTTATTTTGCCCATTTAGGAGTGCCACAGTCATATTTACGGTGAAAGATTGAGTACACAGCTTGTCACACCCACAAGAAAGAGTATGATGCAATTCTGCCTTGATAGATGGGGTTGGTAGTCTGAATGCTTCAGGAAGATTTGGTATGAAACGGGATATGAAATTAATATGCATTTGCAGCTGTTGGAGAATGGAGGAATATACATTTGGGGGATACAGAAAACGATATATCTGAAAGCACTGCAAAGAGAGGCGGAGCAGAGAACCACTAAAAGGCTTGTCAGCATGCGAGTCACATATCAAACTTCCTCTCCAGCTTTTTACTAGTGCGCAAATGCTATTCACCTCACAGCAACGAATTCAGAAAGCTGAGAGTTTATTTATATAGTAATGCCTTATGGTGAGGTGCAATCAAGGGGCGGGGGAAGAGTCTAGCTACGGTACATGTGCTTTTTGTACAAACCAAAAAACAGTAGAGTTAGTTATCCAGAATACATCTGAATATTGTCACCAAATAGAAAATTTTAACCTACTCATGGAGTGTTACGGCGGCGTAGTGGTTAGCACGGTCGCTTTACAACAAGGTCCTCAGTTTGATTCCCGGACCGGGGATCTTTGTGCGGAGTTTGCATGTTCTCCCCACGCTTGCGTGGCTTTCCTCCTGGTGTTCCAGTTTCCTCCCACAGTCCAAAAACATGCAGATTATGTGGATTGGTGATTGTAAATTGTCCATAGGAGTGAATGTGTGTGTGAATGGTTGTTTGTCTATGTATTGCCCTGCGATGGACTACAGCTTTTGGGAGTACTTTTACATCCTCATCCAGTCGGACTTGCATTTATTGGGGCAATTGTGGGTTGAGTCTTGCTCAGGGTTCCCAGCAGTATTTTTGGTGGTTCTAGAAATAAGACCTTAACCCCTGAGCATCACACACATTTGTATGTTGGCTGTAACTAACTTGAGGTCACTTTGTATTCTCTTCACTACAGCATAAGTAATAACTTATTAGAACATTACTAGAGGCTACTTTAGGCGTTTTTTATAACATCAGAATTAAGCAGTATCTTTTAATTAATAGTCCCTAAATTTCAGTGGAGTACAGGCTATTACCTTTTACTGAATTAAAAACAAAATACTTTCAAACAAAGTCATTTCATACTCTGACATTCATTTCCAAAATTCCACAAAGTAGAAAGAAGTCATATTTGGTCTTCCTGCCTATCAACAATCCGGAAAGTTGCTAAGGAAATAGGATGCAAAAATAGCCACGCTGCCATGGCATTTCTTTTTAGAGAAATGAAATTATTGTGAACGCTCCACTGCAGCTGTGAATGAAGCGGATTTGGACAATGCTGTTATTGTTAAGCAGACTAACTCATTCTGTTAGAAGAAAGCGCATAATATAAACCTAAACAAAGATATAAAGCATTAGAGGAGTTGTGCTGGATAATGGAGTACAGAGAGTGTAGATGGGGAGAGGGGGTTTTGTTGCCAAGAGTCACCCTACAATTTTCAATTGCAGCTCCAAGAGGTTGTAAAAAAGTCTGATTTCAGAACAATGGATACTACAGTAGGATTTAAGATAGTATAAATACTTTCCATTTGATCAGTGAACTCCGACTTACTGTTTCCTGAATTATCTGCATACAACACAAAGGGCTAGTTATTGAACTTGGCATTCAAAGAAGAAAAAAATGGCCTGCTGAAAAGACTGCAATTGACATGCGACTAGAACATGTGTGGTATATATTATATTTAAAGTGTCTTTTAAAAGGTATAACTGAAATGCTACAATCAGATGAAAAACTATTGAACAAAAAAAAAATTTGCAGGAGATATAGATAAAATTTACACTGTGTTATTGTTGCAGATAAGAGGTAAATCGAAGTCCCAAAATTATCCCAGATTCATTCACTTTCCAGGTGAAAGGTACTCCAGTCACTCCTGCCAGATCAAGGGGGCTCCATTGGGAACCTTTGGATCACGTTAGGACAGAAATAAATGCATAAGGCTGGTTGAGAATATTTCAACTGCTTCTAGTGGATGGATACAAGGTCAGTTCATTGCATTTTGAATAAAAAATGACAAATTACTGGTTAGCTTTGAAGATACAGGACTGATGTTTGCTATTATATTTAGGCGGGAGCTATTGAATGAATTCCATGCATCTCAGTGCACAAACTGCAGATTATGTGAATTATACTATAAAAATAATTCTTTGAGAGACTCAATATCTTTAAACCTATCTATATCTTATCAGAAATTCTACCAGACTACACAGGAGAGAAAAGGGTGCGGAAAAAGACATTTTTTGTTTAAGAAAAAAAGCTGTGTGTAGTTACATTTATTACAAGACCCTCGTAAACCCAGATTAGGGACTAAGTGGGTAAGAAGATGAATCTTATCTATCAACACTCACCTCATAAGACCAGACGCACTGCACCCCGGCAAACCTGCGCACACAGCGTCCCACCTCCACGTCCTCGTGCGTGGTGTACATCTCCTGCAGGCACTGGCGGATATGAGGCACCATCCTCCGCAGCACCTCACGGCTCATGATCACACCCGGGCCTCCCATGCAAAAGTTCTCACCGGGCTCCAGCGCAAGCTTGCCTAACTCGTCACGAGCACCCATCCCGGTCTGCCCAAGGAAAATGGCCTCACTGCTGTTCAGACTTCTCAGGAAGCTCTCCAGACGCTCGCTCTTGATGTACACATCGTCGTCGGCACGCATGAACCACTCGAAGCGGTCCAGGTAGTGGTCATGCATGTACTTGAGCATCATGAAAGATTTCTTTTGAGGAGGATAAGAGTCATCTACATTTTTCAGCGCCACAATAGGGATGGGAATGGATGTGTCAGAGCCTTCGCTTGAGAAAAACTCTACTTTGCCTGGAATACTCTGAGCCCAGGTCCTACAACACACACACACACACACACACACAGGTGATGAGAGACTGTTAGAAATAATTTGATATCACACAAAATTCATCTATTTTAAGTTATGTATTGAAAATAAGTCAAAGAAATTTTTCACAGTAGGCACAAGTCATCCTGTTTGTGTGAGGAAAAGAAAGGTTTTGTTAAAAAAGACAATAAATTGAATAGGTTTTTTTTTTTGTTTAGTTCTGCTCAGCACAAGCATTAAGAGTAGAAGTCGCTGTAGTTTACAACAACTCTGAATTTAACACGTACACAAACACACCAGTTTGCAGTGCAGTTCAGAAAGTAGACCAGATGGTGAAGGTTACGAAATCCAACCCCCTTTGGGACACACAGCTGGACCCAAAAGCAAAAACTATCTCAGGAAATGGAAGGAAATTTATTCAATTGTGATATTTTATTAAAAAACACTTAGCAATAGGGATATTAAAAAGGAAAAAATGTGTTTGTCGTGCAATCAATTTATCCTCAAATAAATATACATAAATCAATAATATCGTTTTACGTCTGAACACTTTACAGCTTTGTATTGTTTTGTTTTCACACATTTTGGAAAAAACAGATTTTAAACAAAAAAATAAATCAGTTTTCAGATTCATCTGAATTATAGAAGTAGCTCAGAATTAAATGCAGGGATTTCACTAATACACTAATATCATATATAATTTTAGTCACTAAAGCACAACCTTTACCTTCTATTCACCAACATCACCGATCAACACACACACGCACACACTAATATCATATATAATATAATATTAATATAAGTAATAAACAAACAGTCCAAGTTTTGTTCCTGGTTCATGTGGCCCAGTTTGGTGAAGTTGGCACCATTGGCATTTTGTGCTGTGGTAAACTTTCCCATGAGGAACACAGATTGTGCTGCGGTGTTCATTGTTCCCAAGTGTAACCCTGGGAGTGTCTCAAATGGAATTTACAAAAATAGCCTTTGAAAATGGATCCGGTCTACCATGAAAGAATATAGAAACGAGAACAAATAAAGCCATATGTACCTTCTATAAACACGGTTGTCCTGAATGTTTTTGTATGTTGCATCATTACATTATTCTTTCACTGGAACTGAAAAACTCCAACACTGTTCCAGCATGACAATGATCCTGACCACAAAACCCCTGAGCTCTATTATAACATTCTGGATTATTATTAGATCTTATCACAACTGAACTTGAATGCTGACAAGTGTCTGGTCTCACAAATACTGTTGGCGCTGAATGAAGAGATATCTCTGATTCAAGCTTCACACTGTAGTGGAAAGTCTTACTGGAAGAGTGGAGCTTAAATCACATGGGCAAAATGGAAATAAATCTGGAATAACATGTGTTTTATCACGTATTTTTTATAGCAAGCCCTTATCCAGAGTGACTTACATTATTCTACTTTAAAGAACCGAGCTCTTAGGGGGGTGGGAGACTTGCTCAGTCTCAGTGGTGCTGGGAATTAAACCCTGATCTTCCAATTAGCAGTCCAACACCTTATCTACTGTGCTACCACATCCCAGAATACACTAAATAGTATACATAGACACTATACACCATTCTTAAATCACAATTATAAGCACTATAAAGTAAATTTCTGCCTTTTTATTTTGGCCTACAGTCCACCCCTATCCAGCCCAACTAAATTACTGGACATTTTGTCTCCAGAAAAGGTTCCAGGAAAAAGAAAAGAAAAGCGTCTGTGTGGAGAGCTTTCATTTGTACAGCGATACCCATTATTACATCAATCAGTGTTACGCATTATGGAAATTACAGGTGTGCTGACCCAGCTTGCATAGAGATCTTTTAATGCTCGTATTCAGAGGCATATCCACCAACTACCGCTGAGGAATTCTGGTCAAAGCCCTTAAGATGAATGAATGAATGAATGAATGAATGAATGAATGAAATATATATAAAGAGAGAGAGAGAGAGAGAGAGAGAGAGAGAGAGAGAGAGAGAGACAATAAAATGATCTGTCACCTCACTACCAGACTCCCAAGAATTCGTGTTCAGGTTTAGTATGAATGAATGCACTGAAAGTTGATCACGATAAAGAAAACAGCACGTTTCTGATCTATTTCTTCAAAAGTTCCTGTGAAATGACGTCATAACGTTACAAGAGGTGATGGGTGAAGAAGTGTAACAGTTTTCTTGTGTTTTTTTTAATGGAGATTAACAGCAGTGTGTGTGTGTCTGTGTGTGTGTGTGTGTGTGTGTGTATCAGTATGTTGCCCACTCAGCCTGACGGCGTTGTTCTTATCTCACTCACCGATAAGCCGCCACTGCGCGATTGTTCAGGTATTTCTGTGCGGTCATTACGCCCACGAAGAGGAAATGATGGCTGTTCTGGACACTTTTCTCTGTTGGTAACATACCGCTGCCCTGCGCCGGATACCTCATCCCCCCGGTGTGCTCTCTCTTCAGCGCGCCGCTGATGCCGCAGCCTCCCCCGCCGCTCGCACTGCGCCTCTGCCCGGCTTTCTTCAGCTCCGTGGCGCGCGGTAAAATCAACCTGGAAGCCAGAGTGAAGCCCACCACCAATCCCAAAAGCACGCTGAACCATGCTCGTCGGCTTCTGGCTGCCATTCCACCCTCCAAAAATCCTCTCCCGCTTCTTCCTGTGTCACTGTGTGTACGGCGCTTTATAAACGTGTCTCTAAGGCCGGTTTTAAAGTGAAACCCCCCGCTGAAATCCCGGCTCACACGCTCTCATGGTAACAAAACGTCTAGTGCCACTAAACCCCACGCGCGGCTTTCCCAGCATACCCGTCTAACTACGTCCTCCTCCGCTTACCCATTTAACACCTCACTTATTCCTCGATCGAGTTTAATAAATTACAGGCTTCAGGCAAAAGATTTACAGCGTCCAGTCAGTAAGCAGCGTCCCCATTCTATTCGACTATCTCGCCATTGTGAGAGCGAATGAAGTGCCAAAGCTTCGCAGCGACGCGGCTCCTTCTTCTTCTTCTTCTGCGTCTTCTTTTACCTCTTCTTCTGCAGTGTGCGTTTGTAGAAGGGTCGCGCATATAACGGACACAGCGCCGCCCACCGGATTGCCAACAATTCCTCATTCATTCATTCATTCATTCATTCATTCATTCTTCTTACCCGCTTATTCCCTAATTCGGGGTCCGCTGGAGCCTATCCCACCACACATAGGGCAAGAGGCAGGAGTAAAACCTGGACAGGTCGCCAGTCCATCGCAGGGCACACATAGACGAACCACCACACACACACACACTCATACGGGCAATCATATGGGCAATCAACCTAATGTACATGTTTTTCGACTGTGGGAGGAATCCGGAGAAAACCCACAAAAGCGCAAGGAGAGCATGCAAACCCCCGGCCACCACTCATATAAGAATATCACAAAAATTTCAATTCTGGTTAGCAAAAAGTTCGATTCCCATCTAGGAAATGTCTCCGGATATTCCGGCTTCCTCCCACAGTCCAAAAACATGCAAATTAGGTGGATTGGTCATTCTAAATTATCCATAGGAGTGAATGTGTGTGTGAGTGGTTGTTTGTCTATGTGTTGCCCTGAGATGGACTGGTGACCCGTCCAGGGTGTACTCCCACCTCTCGCCCAATGTGCGTTGGGATGGGCACCAGCAGACCACCGTGACCCCAAATTAGGGAATAAGTGGGTAAGAAAATGAATGAATGAATAATTCCAAAACGAGACAGAAGTGCATCTAAATAGGTCAGTACCAGTTCTTAGCCTTGATGTCCATCCTCAGGTTCTGACTTTTTACCTGTAGCACAGACAAAGCTGATTTTTGTCTACTAATCTACCTAACAAGTCACAATTTTTTTCAGCGTCAAGCCATATTTAAACTGTATATATAAAGTGACCCAGTCCAATTTTTTTTCCCTACAATATGACACAGATGAGATATGTCTTACAACTGTATAAACAGGAACAAATCACATGGCTATTCTGATATTCTTAGGTCATGTTCAGTTCTTATTTATTCGTGTAAAGAATTCAAATATTTGTCTATGACTATTAGTGTCTGCCACGTAGATGTCAATGTCATGGAACAACCTACGGTGATGTGATCTATATACAGTATCAACTACAGTATATATAGCTTACTGCAACTGTGTATTTGTGTATAAATATTTGGCTATTTTGCTATCTACAGTGGGTACGGAAAGTATTCAGATATCCCCATTAATATACACACAGCACCCCTGTGCAATACTGAAATATCAGATGGTCGTAAGTATTCAGACCCTTTGCTGTGACACTTATATTTAACTCAGGTGCTTTCCATTTCGTCTGATCATCCTTGAGATGATTCTTCATCTTCATTTGAGTCCAGTTGTGTTTGATTATACTGATTAGACTTGAAAGCCACACATGTCAAATGAGAAACATGAGGTCAAAGGAACTGCCTAAAGAGCTCAGAGACAGAATTGTGGCAAAGGCAAAGATCTGGCCAAGGTTACAAAAAAATTCTGCTGCACTTAAGGTTCCGAAGAGTACAGTAGCATAATCCTTAAAAGGAAGACATTTGGGATAGAACATTTTGGCCTTAAATCTAAGCGGTATTAAGCACTGCTCATCATGTGTCCAATACAGTCCCAACAGTAAAGAATAGTGGTGGCAGCATCATGCTGTGGGGGTGTTTTTCAGCTGCAGGGACAGGATGCAACAGAACAAAGAGTGAAAAATTTAAGGGGATCTGAATACTTTCTGTACCCGGTGTATAGTGTAAATGCAAAAATTATACGTTAAAATGTATAATGTTATATTAGTAATTTAACGTAGAATCTGCAGATTCGGAATTTGTTTTGCTCCGTGATTGCTCTGGTAATCTTGTTTTTGTCACTTGACAAATCACCCTCTTTCTATATTTTCATCTGGTTTTCAAAGCAATGGTGCTGAACTAGTTATATCTGTAGGGTGGCAGATCTCCAACGAGTGAAAAGAGATTGTTTGCGGGTGATTGTGCAGGCTTCGTCATCACATTTGTATGGCAGCGGTGGCTTAAATGGTTAGGGCTGTTGTTGGGCCCTTCGAGCAAGGCCCTTAATGTTCTTTGCTTTAGGGGTGCTGTGACATGGAAGACACTGCATTCTGACTTCTAACTTCCTCAGCATTTTAAGCTTGACTCTCAGCTTTCATTCATCGCTTAGATGTGTGTAAAGAATATACATTTTTACACATTTGAACATGCAAGAACAAGCAACCAGAGTGGGGAAAATCTTCTGGAAACAATCCTTTTCAATTCATTCATTCATCTTAATTTATTTCCTAATTCGGGATCACAGTGTACATAGGGAGAAAAACAGGCATACATCCTGGTCAGGTCTCCAGTCCATTGCAGGGAAATCCTTAATGATTAATTTAAAAAAACATAAATGTACAATCAAACAAATGTACATCCATAAAACCAGTGTTCTGCACATAACTGGGACTCTTGATGTGAGGGGACTGTACCAACCACTACCGTACCAAGACAGCTTTCAGATTATTATTAAATAAAATAAACCAGATGACACATTTTTAGACTTTAAATATCTGCTTCACTTTTTCTTAAACACACAAAAGAACCTTGTGTTTTAATAATTTAATTTATTTTGAAGCACATACAGATGATTAGACAATAAGCTAGATAATGGCAGCCCCAGATTCTTAATGTATTCTCAGTTAAATGCACTGTCATTCTCTTTTAAATTCTTACTTCTCTTAATTCAAAAAGTAAGAGAACCCTTTCTTTTCAATTATATAGATGAGTAGCTCACTAAAATTAAATAGGGGAAGCTTCTTAAAGTGCTACTAATTTTGTAGAATTAAATTTGTCAGAGGTTCATTCATTTTTAAGACAGTAAAACTACAGCTAGTGACTGATCAAATCCAATGTTTCTATTAGAAGAGATTTCAAAAGAAGTTTCAGTATTAAAAAGATTTACACACAACTCTGTGCAACAACTCAATACAGATGTTTGTTTTATGTCTGTATATATTTTATATATTTTAAATTAAATTATATATGTCAGTATGGAAAGAATGAATTTCCATAATGTAATACTTTTTACCCAAAAAACACAATATATGTTGAAAATAGTACAACAGATAGTAACCACATCTCCACGATACTAAGATTATAAATAAAAATAATTTTTTATGAATCACAAAGTTTAAAAGTAAACATGTTTCTTTTCTTGTGATTAAAACAGTACTGCACATATACAATACACATTATAAGTAAAATCTGAATAAGTGTCAGAGAACTGTCTACTAGAAAATCAACACCTTTACTGCTGTATTTATAAAAGTAAAACAAAACGTTATCATCTTTTATCTCAAATATATCACTTTTACATTTACAACATTTGGCAGACGCCCTTATCCAGAGCGACTTACAGATGAGCAATTAGGGGTTAAGGGCCTTGCTCAGGGGCCCACAATGCTTGCTTGGTGGTGCTTGGAATCGAACCCTGGTCTTTGGTTGTGATTCTGTTCTGTTCAAATCCCAACTCCACCAAGCATCCACTATGGGCTATTGAGCAAGGCCCTTAACCCACAATTGCTCAATTGTAAAAAAAGAGACCAAATGTAAGTCGCTCTGGATAAGATTGTCTGCCAAATGCTGTAACTGTAACTGTTCTGTCAGTTATAGAATTTGGCAGACCCTCTTATCCCCGAGTGGTGGTTTGGTGGTGCTGGGAATTGAACTCCAGTCTTTCTGGTATTAGTCCAACACCTTAACCACCAAGCCACGATGAAAAATAATAATCTCAAGATTTTAAGGGCTGCTATGAGAAATGTGAAGTATGTGATTGAAAATTTCTTGGGTTTAAAGTTTGCCTCTAATATAGTGATAAAGCAAGAGAAATTAAATGATTTCTATGACGTATAATCCATTGCCATGCAATATATAGTCTGGTTTTACAGCATGCAAATGTCATTACAGATTACAGATTAAAGCTGCTGAATGTCATATATGAATACATAACTGATGGTGAATTCTTAGGTGTTGTTTTTTTGTTAATTGTAAATGGTAACCATATAACTTATTATGATTGGTTTAGTTAGAGTAAATATCCATTGTTTGCCATTTAGATGAGTATTTTAATTAGAATCGATTTCAAGTAACGCAGGCATCCACACACAACTATGGCTCAGTACAAAATCATGTACTACTTAAATATGTATGACATTTAAGTAAGTATGCACTTCCCAAACATTTAAAAAGTATATTCTATATAGTGTAGGTAGAAGTAATATGAATTAACTTCACAAACTGAAATTCCTTATATAGTCTATCTCAGTGTACATAGGGCGAAAGACGGGGTACACCCTGGACAGGTCTCCGGTCCATTGCAGGGATAATTGTTAATGATTAATTTAAAAAGGCACAAATGTACAACCGTAAAATAGTCTGACGAGACCCGGGACTGCTGAGACCACATCGCCGTTTATTTAAATAAAATAAACCAGATGGCACATTTTAGACTTTCTAAATTTGTGAATTTCTACTTCACTTCTAAATGAAACCTCAGAAACTAAAATCACCTAACATTGTTCAATATTAAAATAGTGTAGATCAGTGTACAATGTTTTATAATAATAGTTTTTTCTATGTAATGTCCATTTCATTTAATCTATTTAATATCGTGGCATACAAATTATTCATATATTTTAAAAAGTAATGCAATTGCAGTAATGCAAATACTATTTTACCAGATAGAACTGATGTGACTTGACTAATATTTGTAACAAATTACTATTAACATTAATTAATGACAGTTTTACGTAGATAAACCCACCTGTACAATAAGTCCACATTAAGTATGATGAAATTGGTTTTACTTTTATTCAGAATTTGTTGTAAATTCCAGGTAGTTCAGAAATGTTTCATAGTGTAATGTGCTGTTTATTACACTGAAATAAAGTTTGTGTTTTTGGGGGGTTTTGGGCTGACCTATTCAATCTTTACTCATTTGAAGGCAATAATAGAACATTTTCCAAGCTCTGCAAACAATAAAATGCTAAATAAATGTCTGACTCGTTTAGCCAATAGTGGTAAATTTCCCAGTGTAGCTTCTACCTGGGTACCTGTAAAAGCTTGTGGCTGTGAATATTTGTTACAGTAAAGTTGACAATACTGCAGCATACAGAGAAACTGGAAACATCTGTGTTCTGCAGTTGTGCATCTTATAGATATGTAATTTAATGCATAGCAGATACAATTTAAAGCATAAGCAGGTTAAAAAACAGCTACTACAGTATTTTGAACAGGGTTCACAGCCATTTTAGCATATCAAGCATTTAATATATTATAGAATTTGATCAACAAGTGACCTGATGCAGCTAGTTAGTTTGATGTATTAGTATAGTAATGGAGAAACGTATTGCTATTATGCAAACGTTTTCAAGGGTTACATCTAGGGCTATATCTCTGTAATCTCTACCTGAACCTTTGCCGACAGAAACTCTTAAAATAATTGATTATACTGGGTTGATTAGATAACTGAGTCTTGAGAATCTACTGATTGATACTTTTGTTGCATTTGTCTTTAATCAAGGAGAGGAGCAAAGACCAGCTGAGCTGTTTGAATATTATTCATTAGCCTTTCATTGTTCGTGTATCAGAGTTCTATTAACCCCTTAAAATCCAAGCTTATTATTCAGTTATTCACTCTGAAGCAAGTTTTTAAGCTACTGCTACTGGAATTTTAATTAGCTACAAAGAAAAAGTCAAAGGCAAGGTGTGTATTTAATGGTCAGGGCTTTCTGAGAGTGTTATTGAACAGTACTTTTAGTAGCTCAACTTATTCATTCATCTTCTAACCCGTTTATTCCCTAATTCGTGGACACTGGAGCTTATCCACGTAGCCTATCTGCCATCTTGATCGGATGCTAAACACTACGCCACTACGCCACCCCTTATTTGTTACCTAAGTTCTGTGTTTCATGTCTATGTTTTAAATATATGAGATTACACAATTATATCTTCTTATAACAATGTGGCACAGCATATCTGCCGTACCACTGCTAGGATTTTGAAAAGCTGGACTTTATGTTGCAATTTGTCAGAGTTGTTAGCACATGGACTGACAAATCCCTGTTACAGCAAATAGCCAAGCATTATGGACAGATTCGCAAATCCCATAGGAAGTCATTATACCGCCACAGAGCTCTGAATACAACAAAGTTAGTGGAGGAACTGTAAAAATATTGTGGTCATAAGAAATGAATTAACATGATGTTACATTTTTGATAGATTGCAGAGGGATGTATCTTTCATTGTGGTACATTATGATTAAATGATTCAGAAAAACAATTGTTATCCTGTATAATTAAAATAATTATCAAATTCTCCAGTTCAACAATCCATGACTAAAAGATTATATATTACTGCAATCATTATTATTAGTTGAATTATTTTTAATGAACAAATTATTTTTATTTTTATTTTGTATTTATAAACTAAAACTTTATTTTTCTGTTTAAGCATTGTTTTTAAATAAAGAATAAATGTAATGTTTGTTTGTCATAATTTCTGTCATAAATCTGTGATTTATTAACCAAAAATTCCTCACAGTGGCATAGAATCAGCCTCTCTTCCATTTTCAGCACCAAATTATTGTGCATTTTTAAATATTGTCCATTACTGTGAATTATGCAATATAGAGCACTATAGTTTCATACCACGTTGTTTGCTCACTGCAGTGTGTACATCGGACACTGTTTTTCCTCAGGCCTTCATTGGATGTCACAGAAATCTGCCAGTTTGTTTGAGGATCCTGTGTCAGCAGTGCCTTTAGAGATAATCACCTGACTTATAGCGGAAAACTGTGCACATCTGTCTGTCCCTTTGTTGTTGTGAATGATAAGGAATCAGCCTTTTGATGACTTTGATTTCTTTAGCCACTGCTTCGATGGTTATGGGCAATCTCAAGAATGGAAATGTCGGTTGATCTTATGAATTTTAAATAATTTTATTGGTATCAAAATGTGTAGCACAGTATTTTTTTGTGTAGCCTTATTTAATATTTTAACTCATTGAAAATGAGTCTTTTTATATATATAATATAGTTACAGTTACAGTTAGTCATTTAGCAGACGCTCCTATCCAGAGCGACTTACATTTGGTCTCTTTTTACAACTGAGCAATTGTGGTTAAAGGACCTTGCTCAAGGGCCCACAGTAGTTGCTAGGAAACGTATAAAATTTTGCGCTTATTTAAATTAACTATATACATGTTCAGTTAACATAAAACTGTACATGGCTCTGACTTACGCATTATATTTCTAATTGGGCACACGTATAACTTATTGTATTCCTGAAACTTCATATCATAAACATAGTCTGACTTCATTTTTACTTCCTGCGCTTGTTAAATAAATTAATAGCTTTTTATAACATTCATTACAGCAATTAGGACACTACAGAATGAAAACGCTGCAATCATTACACACGTTTGGGGATTGTTCAGTTATATGTCAGTGTAGAAAAACATCTTGCAGGACATTTCTGACATCATCCTTAGAAATGTTTCTTTTCATTTCAGGATGCTATTCAGAGAAGAACCAAGCAATTTAAGATGATAGCCCTATTGTAGCCTTTCCCAAAGGCTGTAGCTGGCCAGTGATGCATGGCACCTCAATAGACTTAAAATAATTGTAGGTTATTTGTTGAATGTGACAAATGACCTGCACAGGGGCCATGTCCTGAAGCACATAATGGAATGTTAAGGTGTCACAGGGGGATGAGTAGAGTTGACTTTGACTGTTGACCTTGAACATATTGGGTAATAAAGAAGTGTAGAAGCTTTTTTGTAGAAGTGGTAAAATGTTATACAGTTATGCTAAATCTTATCAATATTAGGTGATTATTCTATAACATTTAATGGGGTCTTTAAAAAAAATAGAAAATATTTTTTTGCAGAACGCCATAACTTTCTGTGCTTTACTCTAGATCTAGATCTACAAATGTTACTCATTTTCAGAAAGTGTTAAAAGGGAAATAGTCTTTTTGTGTGTGTCTGAGAAAACTAGAATTTGAAGTGGTAGAAAAAAAAGTGGTAGAAAGCAGAGCTTATTCATGTATGCGTAAATGTAGATGTAAATGTAGAAAATCCAAGTGTACCTGATGAACTACCTGCATATTTGGTTATTAATTACTTTACATAACTCCATGAAAATAAAGGAACAAGCTATCAGCACTCTGAACCCACAGAGATAATTAATACCTGCTTCTACCAAAAAAATAGAGCAGATTTCCTAAATAATTGTTTCATGGCCCCAAGAGGATTTCTGCAGTCCCTAGTTGAGTGACCTATATGCAAATACAATGTCAAGTATGTGAAGAAAGAGTTGCTTATGAGGTTTATGTAAGTGGAGAATAGATCCGTATAAAAGCAGCGAGAAAAAGACTACAGCTGTCGGGGATACTCTAACATTGCTAGGCATGTGATACATATAAGAAATGGACACATCACCCATTTATTTTTGGAATTAATTCAATTAAGATTTCTACTTCTGCTTAGGAAAAATATATCCAGTTATTAAAGCTTATAATTATACAAGAAGAAAAAAGTTAGATTTTGGCTCATGAAAACCTCCACTTGTTATTTAGTTGCTATTATAGCATAACTAACATTAACATTATAGTACTTTTATATATGTGTATGTCATACTGTAAGTTATTTGAGTGCCACTATTCAGCACCTCACCTTCATGTAACTTTTTTCAATGGCAATACTAATGTATATGAATTCTTCTAATTTCATGTCATTCACATTAGCTTCAGCTTCTTTTTCTAAGATCATCAATCACCATTAAGCAAGCATCATTACAGCACAAAGCTTTGGCCACCAACATCTAAAATTTAAAGATAATTAACCAGTGTAGTAACTGAAAGTCTGAAAAGTCTTTTTTTATTAGGCATTTACTTGTTTAGTTGACATTTCCTCATAATCAATATTTATTGATAATTGCAATTATGGAAACTAAAATTTCTAGAATGTCTTGTTAATAAACAAAGCTATTACATTGCAATTTAATTTGCATCTCATGAAGGAAACGTTGAGGTTACAAGAGCAGAGGAGCACATCCAGATACTAACGCCTGATCAAACAGTAATTTATTAATACTTAGGTGCAATTCAGACTTAATTGGTTATGTCACTGTGTTGTTGTTCAATGGACTGGGGATTAAGCCCCAGCACTACCAAATTATTCCTTATGAGACTTTGAATAATTGCTCTCTGTACTCTCTTCTTAAATCGAGTCAAGTAAATAAAACAAATTTTTCTGTGATGTAATGTATACGTGACAAATAATGGCTTTCATCATCATCATCATTTTCCAACCGCTTATCCGGAACCGGGTCGCGGGGGCAGCAGTGCAAGCAGGGATGCCCAGA
>JAOTRA010000003.1:4417232-4441869 GCA_026260255.1 Pseudolaguvia tuberculata | reverse complement strand
TATATACATACATATACAGATGTAGAGGACAGGATAGTGTGGAGAAGAGCAATCCACTGTGGCAAACCCTAATGGGAGCAGCCAAAACTAAAAGTTTTAATGTTGAAAATTACTTGAGTAAATATGGAATATTATAACTACAAGTTAGCTAGCTGCTTTGGATCTGATTGGGGAAAGATCAATTAAACAAAAAAAACCCCTACATAATATGCATTAAAAAAGGAAGAATAAAGTGTCACTAGTCATTTCATCTCAATGAAATTACTATTATTAATTGTTATTACAAAACTTCCTGCAAACATGTATTCTCTGGTTGGAAAAAAAAAAAAAAAAGAAAAGACATTTTTCTTAAATGGCATCTGTTCATTTCACTGCTTAAAATAAAAAAAAGTATACATACACTTCTTCCCGGTTTTTTTGGCCATTATTTTCTAAATTGAGCACATTGTAAAAAATAAGCAGCTTTCATGTAAATACTTCATTGATTGACTAGTGGGTTTAACAGGTTCATACAATGTCTAAAACCATTCTATATCTCAATACTTTTAAATATTTAGGGATGTTTGGTAGCAGCCAAAAACCTCATCCAGATTCATCCATAGCTACAGATCCCAAGATGTTCAAAGGCCAGATGTGAAGTATGATAATTTCTCCATTCAGGTCAGAGTTTGCCCCAGGGTTTTTTTTGCCTGCTATGTTTCCACTGGGAGGCTGCCATTTATTTTAACCTTACTGATGTCATTAAAATAAAAATCAGGAAAGAAGAATAATACCCAGTTTTGTGTTAATATTGAGCAGTTACATAAAAGTGATAATATAAAAACTTTTTAATAAAAGTGAATTTAAAGTCAATTGTCATTCGTTGAAGAAAAGTTAATTATCCCACTCTTGATTTAGAGAAGACATAGCATTACTTGTGTTGCCAAGCCATCAAAAAGACTTGAACAGTATTTATAATAAATAATTATTATTTAAGGTATTTATTAACAAGTAGGTCTAAACGTATTTATACAAGTAATACAACAATACAGCTTGTAGATAAAAATATATTTAAATATTTCAAGGTTTTATGTCTCAAGATTATTGATAGCTGAATATACTTTAAATGATTTCAATAGGGTTAGTGTTCTTCCTGTATTTATCTTACCTAAAGCCATTTTTGCATGCTGTACATCTGTCAGAATCCTGCAGGCACTTCATACAGTTCTCATGACACTTCAGACAAGATCTTTGAACTGGTCGTTGGAGCAGAACAGCCGGAAACCCCCCCCCAAAGTGAACCAAAGAGAAAGTGAGAGACAGCAACAATAAAGGTTTAGATTGAGCCAGTGTTTCACATCATCTTGCATTTAACACTGTAGATTAAACACACGGGATTTTGGATACTGTAAAAGTTTACCGGATGTGCAAATCTAATCTTTTCAAGCAATCTAGAAAAGTCACTCCGGCATCATCTGCCTGCTGTGCGTCTGTGTGTGTGCAAAAAAGGCTAATGTGTCCCAACACTAAGTTAGCCTTGCATCAGATCTCGTGAGTGTTAATAGTTTCATTCAGCACACTGACGTTAGTGTCTTTAACATCACAACTATGCAATCGAAATTGACTGATCCAAATGTCTCCAGATGTCCATGCCTGTCTGTGTATGTGTGAGCGGTTGGGGAGGTTGTTTGGCATCTGTGCAATTGTATGAAGTGCTTATTCACTCAATAACCAGAGCCAGATAAGTTCAGCTCAATTTGATACAGATGGTGTGCATTAGTTGCAGCAGTGTTTGATGGATTTAGAATCAAATAATAAATTATCAGTCTTGGGGCCGAAATCTGTGCGTCAGTGTTACAAGGACTAGAGTTGCATTTGAAAAGGAAAAAAAAAACGGAGAAAAATATGTCACATCCCTGACAGTGTTCTGTTATTCTTTTGTGTTCAGTTAGTCATTTCTCTTGACTGTTGTGGAAATCACTGAAATTAAATGCATTGTTATTGTTACTATTGTTAGGACTGTGCTGTGCCTTCCTGGTAACCCGTTTATTTTATTAATTTTCTTTTTAAAAAAGTTGCAGCAATCAAACTTTCCGGTCCCATCTCTCTCTATCTCCCAATTTCATCACACTGTCCAATCAATCAAGGCAAAAACTGCCCAAAAAAAGAAAGACAGTGCCAGACATAAGCTTTTCACTCAGTAAAGATGGGCCATACTTTGCCCTTTTTCCTTCTCTCACCGTCATCATTAAAGTATCCAGTAGGGCAGTTTTCCACACACGAGGTCTTCTCTAAGTAGAAGTACAATCCTCTCCGGCAGGTGCGGCACTCGTTTGAGCCTCGGCCCAGGCACTTTTCACACCCTCGGTGACAACGCCTGCATCGCCGTGCCTCACTGTCTTCAAAATAACCCAATGGACAATGGCTAACACACCTCCTTTGAAAAGAGAAGAGGTATTTTAACATTATGCATAGCAAAATAATCCCAAAATAAACACCACTCATTTTACAAAGCATGTGGCAGCATGGTGAGTCCTAATGTAAACTGAAATGATACTGTTAAATGCATAATTGATTGACAATAGTTACAGCCATGGTAACATTATTTGTTAAAAATAATTAGTTAAACAGTTAATCTTCTCCATTAATGCCCACTTTGTAGTCTTCAGTGTTTTTAAAAACTTTGTAGTCAATACGGTTTTTATTAAGACCATGTTTGCCAAACTTTTTCAAGAACCCCCCCTCAAACAACACTTCTCTGAAAGAAAAAGCAACCAGTCTCCATAGCTTTTCAATAATCTAAAAGTGAACATTTACAAGGGCAGCGCGGTGGCGTAATGGATAGCACAGTCGCTTCACAACAAGAAGGTCCCGGGTTCGATTCCCGGGTCGAGAATCTTTGTGTGGAGTTTGCATGTACTCCCCACGCTTGTGTGGGTTTCCTCCGGGTACTCCGGTTTCCTCACACTGTCCAAAAAAAAAAGATTAGGTCGATTGGTGATTCTACATTGTCCATAGGAGTGAATGTGTATTCAAATGTGTTGTTTGTCTATGTGTTGCCCCGAGATGTATACCCTGACCTCTTGCCCTATGTGTGCTGGGATAGGCGCCAGCAGACCCAAGAGACCACAAACTAGGGAATAAGCGGGCAAGAATAATGAATGAGCAAACATTTACATTGTTCATTCTATGTGTTTTACCTCCCGGATTTCAGGCTGCCCAGGCTAAAGTGAATGCAGTTTAGACAGTGGTCAGCATGTGGACCGTCACAGCCCTGATCCCCACACTCATGATGGCATGGCCCTGAAAACATCAGCACAGAACAGTGTCTCAGTCTTGAGAACTGATTTTTTATTATTTATAACAAATTATTAAAAATCACGTTATAATTAGTACCAGTGTACTCCTCTTCTTCTTCATCTTCATGATTGAGTGCTGTAGTGAATGAAGGCTCTGAACTCTTAACACTGGGGATTTCCAGCATCCGAGCGCGAGTGTGTTGAGAACCATGAGATTGATAGGGGTGCTCTGATGTGCCATAGAGACTCAGTGTCCATTCCTTTAGCTTACCTGGAAGAGCCGCAAAAAGAAACAAAAAGACAGATGCAAGAAGAACGGAAAAAAAGTGCCTGAATTAAATTCTGGGGTTGCTTGTATGTATATGGTCCTATAACCATGCCTGATTACACATTAATGTTTGCCTGCACTGTAGATGCTTTAGATTCAGGAGAATTTTTGCCGTGACAAGATCTGAGATCTGTAAGCAGATTATGAATAAATATGCCTAGTGAGGGCTGGGGTATGAATGCATAAATATATTTTAGTATACCCCTTTCACACATTAAAAACTAATTGAAACTTTGCTGCATGCACAGTATATACATGATTTTACCATAGGTCTGGATGCAGCTTTAACATCTATACATTTATATATTTACCTCTACTTGCAATTATAATTTAAATGACATGCTATGTACCGTTTGTTCCATTTCACATTATGAGCTCATCTTGATTTTCTTGCAAATGAATGATTTTGACATTTAATAATAAGATTTAATGGTCACAACATGCAAAACAAGAATCACAGACACTAACAGCAAGACACTTAGCAAAACCCTTCAACCATAATATTGGTTAAATAAAAAGGTTATGAAAAACACACACATTGACAGTGTTCTAGCCACTGGGATAAAGTCCTAATCCTTATAGTCCTTACCTAGAATCTCAAGGTTGCTGCGAAGCTGTGAAGGAGAGTCAGATATCTCCAGGGTCCATGTGCCTTCTGACCTCTCTCCCCAGCAATGCACAGTCATAAACTCCCAGTTTCTAAAGCCCTCGTTAGAATTATCAAATAGCCTGTCATATAGGAACAACATGCAAAACAAAGAAAGGAATGCAAAATCAGAAAGAAACAATACAATGAAGAAAAAACCCAAGCTGCTTTTATGATTTTCTGGATCCTGCTTTCTTGGCTAATAACCATGTATTTATGCATTGGGACAATTACAAAACAAGCAAAGTGCGAGGAATAAGTTCATCCCATTATGGACCTTTTGTGCTCTATTCAAAA
This sequence comes from Pseudolaguvia tuberculata, assembly GCA_026260255.1. Classification (NCBI taxonomy): domain Eukaryota; kingdom Metazoa; phylum Chordata; class Actinopteri; order Siluriformes; family Sisoridae; genus Pseudolaguvia; species Pseudolaguvia tuberculata. The sequence continues at coordinate 4,437,320 of JAOTRA010000003.1, read as the reverse complement.
TATTTAAAGCTGACTATGGTGTCACTGTGGATTAACTACCAGATTTTGCTAGATCTGATGTCAGACAATTTGATTAATATATTCAGTGACATGAACTGTTTCTCCTAAATTCATTGCACATGTGAATCTGCACAAGGAAACAACAACAGAATGACTCAAAGAAACTAGCCAACAGAAGGCAGACTGCATGGTTTGGCTGTTGCCAATATCATATGTTCCTTTTTAGAGATTTCTTGATCATCCTTCTATGACAGGCAGGACAAATGTTGGCAGGAAATAGCTACTGCCCACATAACCCAAGCTGAGTGTGAGTAATGACGTCTCATGGGTGCATGACGTTTGCAATATAACTAAGGGGGAAAAAAAGTGTTTGAATGTGTTTTAATACACTTAATTGCACATAGCAGAAACGTCAGGTAGAAAAATGTTTCTCATAAGAGTAATTTAGATTATCGAAAGGTTGAGATGGTGCTGCCGTGCTTGAAACTTGAGGCTTCAGCTGCATATAATAAGTAAACTGTACACAAGATTTCAATCACTGCAAAGCCTCATATCTTTTTATGACACTGAAAGTAGAGCTGGTTGATGAATTGACTGATGGTTTTCATTTCCAAATTCCGATTCATTGTGGGAACTGAAAATAATATATTTGACATAGATATCTACACATAAAAAGGTTATGGGTGTTTTCATGGTATTTTTTCAAACCAGGAAGTTTGATGGATGGTGAATACAAATCAGTAAACTTTCTGCTGCTTTTTGTTGCCATGGTAACTGAAGTGAATCAGCCTATAAGAGAAATGAAAGCCAAAAAAAAAAAGGGGAAAAAAAGCTTAATCTTTGTGGAAAAACTAATTTTTTTTTGTTAAACTCTGGCATCGATTGTAGCGTAAAAGTACAATTTTAACTATGAAAAGCTTCTGTAGATTTGGTCTTGGGTTTTAACAGATTAGGATGGTTATACTTTTGTTTATTTTGCCCAGTCATAATTCCTGGTATCTGCTTTACCTTAAAATGTAGGATGGAAAATGTGCAACTAAACATACAATTGTAGTCACATTAACTGCCATGCTCAGCATTACTAACAAGCATTTACAGCACTGGAAAGCACTTAAAGCAAAAAGAAACTTGTTTCCGGCAAGCTCCATTTAGCAAACTGGGAAAGGCCAAAAAACAATCATGTTTGTACTTAAAGCCTTGTGCTGCTCTAAAACATGAAGACTAATGCGCTTTACTAAAATGTCTAATTCATTAGTTTCCACCATTCTGATTCTGCATCTGTTCAGAATCAACCCAACAAAATGAATTGTAGACTTAATGTGTTGTTGGGGTTTGTGTTGTAGTATAGCTAGAGTAGTAGAGAAAATTACTGTATGCGTGGTTTTACACTGCGGGATAATTAGTAGTTTAGAAAGGATTATGGTTTCTAAACCTAGCTCTCCAGACTGCACACATTTCAACTTTGGCCTCCTTTTCTTGACTACCCCATTGCTATATATTTGAAAGTAATCTTGTTTAAGACTTTTTTTTTAAATATATATTTAGCTTTAAGCATGTTGAGACATGACTGGAGCCCACTTGAATTTAAACCACAAGTTGGGTTCAAATCTAGAATGCTTCTGGGTTTTTTTTTATTGATCCCATATTCTTTTGGAAGCTAATCATCATGAACCAGACAGTTTTTGATGTTAGTGATGCTAACAGCCTTAACAAAATCTTACTAACCCTCAGCAACAAAACAGCCCCAAAGCACTGCATTTACCTCCAAATTTCTTATGATTCAGTCTCATCTAACCTTTAAATGACATGGAGTGAGGTTCAATGTAGTTGTTGAAAACATCTTCCCACGACGCATCAACAATTTGCTCAATTAAATAGTGTAATACTCTGATCTCGGCTTCATAACCTTAACCATGTGAACAAAAGTGTTCAAAAAACAACAGCTCTTATTGCCAGCACTTTTTTCCCCAAAACTGTTTAGACATGCATTGGAGAGTATTTCCACTGCTGTGTTTTTAAGGTTACACTAGCTGATCTGGGGAAATTAGTTTTACATATAAATGTATTAACATTTACATGTATTAACAGTATCTCAATACCGAAAACAATCAATATTCCTGTTAGTCCAAAAGAAATACAGAAACCATGACCTCATCTTTTAGACCTTTTGACTGATGTAGTTGATTCTAGTCTGGAAACGAAACACTGATTAATTGAAGATTTTGCTCAGTTTTGATGCCAGTGATTTTCTTTTGCAGTGAAATTGCTGATGACTTATCCAGTCTGTGCAGACAGCGTGCACAGAAGTATAAACATATATGCCAGGCAGGTAGAAAAGCTTATTATAAATGAATTTTTTGGTCATATGGCTTTCACTGAATAAATAAAACACACAAAACCTTTCCAGTGAGACTGTTCAATTAAATGATAAACTTTAGGTATGTCAATCCAGCAGAACAAAGAAAAAAAAAGCGATCAACTATTATACCTTTAATAAATAATATTTACTGGTTGCATTATTTCTTAGTATAAATTATTTCTTCATTATTACTTGGTTAAATGTTAGTAAATTTCTGACTATTTTATTGGCCAAAATGTGAATCAGAATGGAAAAAAAAATGGAACAAAATAATTAAAACGCACATTCACAAACACTGAACATTCTTTCACCGTAGTCTATAGCATGATATTTCTATTTTCTGTGGGGAATGGAAGATGGTAAAAACAATTGATTATTAGTAAATGCACTCTTCTCTGGGTACACTTGTCATTTCTTACTACATTTGTTGTGAATAAAGTGAACTACACAAATGAAGATTTAGACAAGTCTCTGTTATCCTGTGCAGTAAATAAAAAGTAAAAAGTGTCACAATCAAAAGGTCAGCAAGGAGTTATCAGACCAGAAGGGTACTACTGCAACCGTTTGAAGCCAACTTGTGTTATTAGTCACTGCAGTGTTTTTTTAATTTGCATTGCAAGGCAGAATCCAGCATATTTTTCCTGACCTACAAAAAAAGATAAAAGCTTTATCACCCGCATCATATTGACACAGTGTAGATAAGCTGGCAGACTACGAGCGCCTCTAAAAGTTAATAACTGTATGCTTTGACAAGCCAGGAGAGACAGAGTGTGTAAATCAGACTGACTGAAACTACATCCCTTTATTTAACCCTTTATGCCAATTAGGGTTAATAATTACTGATTGTATAACCATCACCATGTTGGTGGACCTGATTTTGTCAAGTAGTATGTGATTCTTTGTTAATACTGGATCCACATATCAGTCAACCAATCATAACCCATCTGATGTTATTAGTGTCACCCAAACCCAAATTTTTCCCTCCTTGTAAATCTAATTGTATTTTTAATTACAAAAAATTTCATGGTTATAAAATTATGGCTTGTGATGGTTACATTTCAAAAGGCTGTGATTGAATGAAATTGTAAATCCTGTTTATAGTTACAGAATGTTGCTTTATTGTTCTACAGGTTACTGTTAGAGAATTTTACACTCCGTTGTTTACAAGCGACTGTTCATAAGGTCTAAATCTATTGATGTTTATTTTGGACCATTATAATCAATAAATTTATTAAATTGAACAGGGATACAAAAAAAAAAAAAAAAAAAAAAAACTTCCACCCAAGTTTGTTAAAGAAGGATTTTTAGTATTTAGTTTTGTATTCTGAATATTTCAAAGACAAGTGCAGTGGTCTAGGAACACCCTTTAGATGGACATTTTCTACTACAAACTAAAGATGAAATCCAAATCAATCACAAAACACATCCAAATGGCATGAGTGCTTGAGTCAGTCGGGATTCTGACTGCTCTCTAGAATCCACTGAAACCTTGAACTCATTTATATCATGCACACGTCAGACTTGGACCGATCAGGTGGTGTCAGAAATGCTGAATCCTATGATTCAAATAAATTTGAACCATTTTGTGTTTCTATTAAACAAATATATTTAAACTACTTTATATACCTTGGAATTCTCTGTTAGCCTGCTGAGAACAATCCTGACAAACCAACTAATAAATAAAAGGACCATACCGGACCAGTTCATATGTATGACAGAATAACACTCACCTTCTGGCAAGAAGCTGGGAGCGGGTTCCTGATGGAGAGACAAGGTTGATCTCCAGATCTCCCCTGCGTGGATGAATGATCAGCACCCGCACCACAACATGCTCCAGGAAGGCTACATGTTGCTCAGCTTGTCTGCTGCAACCAGTGCTACTCATGGTTACGTTTAGCTTCTGCTCTGGACGGATATACCTGTGGTGAGAACAACTGCTGAAATGAACAATAACCCTTTGGGGGTTTTTTTTTTGTGTGTTGCATGGCTTATTAAGTTTGTTATTCTTAACTTTTTTACGGACAGTATGACTTATTTGAATATAGGTTCTAATATTTGTTTAATTAAATTGTATTAATTAATTCCAAACTGTTTATCCTCTTAATTTCTCTCGACTGCACTGATGCTAGTATGTGCATGTTGGATCTTTTATACTTCCAAACAGATGTTCATGTGTTGCAGTGTTAAATATTCTTCCCAAAGACTTCATAATCAGTTCTGATGCCCATGTAACTTAATATCATTAAATACTATTCTGATATTTAAAAAGGTTTGCAGTCTTAGTTTCTTGCTTCAATTAAAATTATTTTCATTGTTATTTAGTGAAATGTCCATTTTTAAGGCCACACCGCGTTATATAGGGTTTGCTACAGTATTGGTGGCTTATAAAATTCACAACCTAACACTTAGGACTGGGTGGAGACACCGCAAAAGGACAGAAAGGAGCAAAATGAGTCAATCAAAATGTTGGATGGATTCTTAAACACACAACTCTGATAGAGCCAGTCAGAGCTCAGTGAGTGGGTTTTCTTTGGTACACAAACTCCTCTGTAAAGTAACAGTATCAAAGCCTGTTTAACAAGCCACTTGACTTAGTTGGAATAGTTTGCCTTTAACCTTTGTTTGCTTTATTTGGTGTTCTATTTTAATGAAAACATTTTTTCTAAAATGTATTTTCTTTGTAAAACTGAAATTTTATAGAGTGTCATGGTTAGCTTTTATCCAACAAAATGGTGCACAAATGTAGAATTGCTTGTGGTGTAACAAAATACAGCTGCATAAATGATTAATGCATTTTAATTAAGAGTTCCATGTTAATGCTAAGCTTTTTATGCAGTTTTTGTCTCTGTATAAATGGCTTCATGACTGAGTTTGACTGTGTATAACGCCACCTCATGTATTGCCCTTTTAAATATTTCATATGAAATTTGTTTTAAAAGGTTATTCAGTATAAAGAAATATATCACCTCCAAACTGGCATTTCATGTAAGATTATTAAGCATGACACACACTGCATGCTAGAGAAGATTAACCAATTGTGAACTTTATCCAATATACAGGCTTTTTGCTCATGGCATTGAGGTATCCGGTGATTCACAAGGCTTAAAACAGCCAATGGAAAATCAATGTGGCTGATTTGGTCTAATGAGATTCAAAGCATGACCTGAGCTGAGCTTCTGTCCGTGTCCAACTGCCCCTCAATAGTCATTCCAACACCATAAATAAAAGCTTAATCGTTGATCGATAAGGTTGGCAGCCTCAGCAACAGATTTAATGCTCTGCTGCAAGAGGTGTTGAAAAATAAATAGATACACACACACTATACTATTTCTGTAGGTTTTACCATATAAATACAAATCAAAAAAGGTAATACCCATTACTGCACAACTCGAAAGGATCAAGCAGAACCACAAAGGACATGGGCCAAAAAGTAACCGAACGCAAGCAAGATCACAACACAACAGAAATGCATTTGACCAATAGGGACTGCTGGTTCATAAAACCAGGTAAATGTCTGAAGGCAATTAAGCAGACTATGAGCCCGTGTATGCAAATGAAAAACAACACTTTATACATTAATATAAAAAAATAAAAAAAAATTCACTATATATTAAGATCATACAAGTAACAAAGATATAGTCTTTTTTCAGAGACAAGGCTGCCTGTCCTCTATAAGTTAGGGGCAGTGGTGGTTCAAATGGTTAAGTTGCTGGGCTCAAGCCCCAACACCGCCAAGCCAACCACTCTTAACTTCTCCTGCTCCAGTTGCTCAATCCTGCACTCTGACTTCCAACATGGGATACGCATAGAAAATATTAATTAAAAAATGAATAGGAGATTAGGTTATGCCTTTTTTCCTTTTTTAATATCATCATATTAAATGTTGTGAGTTCCAGGGCCACCATATTATAGTTAAATGACACCTCTTTGTTAATGCCTGCCTTTAATGTTGTGTTTTAGGCCTTTGATTATTTTGCTGTTCAAATTTTAATTAAACCAGAAAGCACCAATTAAATGATTGCAGCAATCTTCCATATATCAGTGGAAAATCACCACATGCTTCCATCCCAAATAATTTGAAAATATGCTACTGGCAGATTTTTATATTGTTCTATGAATTAGATAATGAATCGGAACAATTTGATTCAAAAAGCCATTAAAAGGTAACATCTTAAAATATGTATAAAAATATATATTTTTTTAATAGTTTTAAATGTACAGATGGGAGGAAGGGTAAAAGGTCTTTAAGGACCAAATGCTTTAGCCAATATTAAAATAGCTAGACTGAAACCTCAGTTGCTGTGCTGACCTTACAGTTAGGCATTTAGCAGACGCTCTCGTCCAGAGCGATGTACAAACAGTGCTTATAGCTGTAACCTAGAACATCTCACTACTGATGCAGATACAATCAAAAAACAGTGCAACAAACAAAGAGGGTGTTTTTTGTTTTTTATTAAATGTGTTTGTGTGAAGGGCAAGGTGTTTAGTGAACAGGTTTGTCTTCAGACATGTCCAGTGACGTTGCTGTTCTGATACTAACCTTAGTCTTCTTGGGTCATAAAGAAACATCAATGCTAGTGGGTACCCGTTCACTGATTTTCCCACCCAGAGTAGAGTATGCCATGCAAGTAAGAGGGTGTTAAACCTGCAGAGAATCTTTTTTTGCAAGCGTTAAACTGGAGCCATCAGGTAATTAACTGGGTCCTACTGATTGCTTGGAAGTGAGTTTATTTGTTTGCTGGGTCATGGACAGTTTTCTTGTAGAGGGTGTTTAGGATGGAATATAGTCTCCACATATATGGTCTTCCATAGTTACGGATGAAGGTCTAAAAATAAGCCTACCTAACTAGATCTAATCCAATCTTCCCCTGACAGGTTTTTTCCATATTTAAAGATTTTTGGTGTTCAAAAGCACGGGGCTCTTTAAATGTTTAGATTACTTTATGACAATGTTTCACTGACAGAGTATGGATACTATTAGTAATTGACCCAGACACTCATTTAGATCTCAAATTTGTGCCTACATTTTTTCCTTCAACAATCACACCAGTGCACAAACATGTCAGCATGACCGATGCCCTAAGAAAGAACCTAAACCACAAGCAGACCAACATACCAAAACACAAATGTAATGTAAACAACTAAACAAATGTAGCAATCAGGGTCAAACAAAAAACAGCAAATGCGCTTCGCATTACATGCAATACCACAGGCTAACTGCCGGAGGTGTGGTTTATGGCTTGTGGCTGAGGTAAATTACAGCGTTTTGCCCAGTTATACAGTTGCACAGATGCAAACTGGTTTTAATATAATTTAATTTGTGAAAAAAGAATAAAAGTAGTAATAGATCTTTTTACGTCTATAAATGTGAACTTAAAGCCTGACTGTTCTCCCACATGAAGGGAGTTTGGGGTTTCTTCTTGCTGGAGATTGTGAACTCATCAGGGATGAACAGAAAGGTGAAAGTTAAGGCTCATAAACATCAGAATGAAAGAAATAATAATCTTTGTAAGTGGATACAAAACTAAACAAAGTCACAGTGCAATGTAGCCTCATGTTGTAAACCAGCTACTATTGAGAAGTGTTATCCTGGGGTGTATTTCTGCTCACAAGAAACAAGTGGTAAACTCTGCGTCAAATCGTTTTTATTGACCACAGTCTGAAGAACTCATTCGCAATCAAGTCCATTTGGAAAATGACAAGTCACCGGTGGCAATGTCAGAAACCAGAAAGCATAAATCTTCATGAAGCATACATGCATACTAAAGAAGAAAAAAGCTGGGTGCCATTTATCAGTGCCCCAAGAGTGTGTCTAAGAGCCAAGAACTTCCACGCAAGTGCTTTATTAAACACAAAGCAAGAGCCAAGTGTAACTTGTTTGGTGCTGGCTTCCGCTGATGTGTGTACATGGCTCCCACCTGGCTCTCTTCAATGACTACTACAAATTTTGAAAGGAACTGGTGTTTGTCATTTTGAGCAGTACAGAAACAATATTTTACATTACCATTTACATTACATTTATTATTTAGAAAGGCGGACTTATTCAGACCAACTTGTGATGGCTATTTCCAGAGGCCTCTCTCAGAATCCAGAAGTCTCCCTGATCTTTTCCTATTCCTTCTCTAATCGCTTCTGAATTCCGCTGCATACCAGAAACTAATGAGATTCCATTATACTTTCTCTCATTATGTTTTATTTAAACATCGATTAAAGTGTTTGACCTGTATCTGACTTTATAATGGAACACCTAGTCACTTATTCTAAATCGATCCAAAATATGGGGATTGGAATAAAAAAAAAATTTTCTTTTATTTGTACATCAAAACCAGAGGGTGCATGTATTTGCCTGTACTGTTAACAATTGAAAAAAGGTAGCAGTTAAATAATCAACATCTATATCAACATCACCAAGTCAACATTATATATGAATTGAGCTTTGGGTTAGATGGCCTAGAATTCTGATAACTATTAATACCATTTGCTGGTCAAGGATACAGGACTTCAATATTCTCAGGCAAACTCTGCTTCACTAATTATTTATTAAATCTTTCGTTACATATTTTTCATAAATTTTAGATCGCCTTTTGATTTCTTCCAGGTATCATTCATTTGGGTGTGCTTTTATATATGTACATACATAGGGTGTAGTGGTTAGCACGGTCACCTCACAACAAAAAGGTCCCGAAATCTTTCTGTGCTGAGTTAGCATGTCCCCACCTGGGTTTCGGGTTTCCTCCCGCAGTCTAAAAACATGTACATTATGTTGATTGGTGATTCTAAATTGCTTAGGTGTATGTGTGTGGATGGTTGTTTGAATATGTGTGCCCTAAAATGGATTAGCAACCTGTCCCCTGCTTCTCACTATGTGTGCTGGAATAGGCTCCAGCAGACCTCCCCCTAATTAGGGAACAAAGTGGGTAAGAAGATAAATGAATGAATTAATGAATATTGGACATAGCGTACACAAAAAAGAAAGTTTGTATTGTGCATTTAACAGTCACTGACAACTAGGACACGTGTGTCAGTCTGTGTACTTTTTGCCTACAAAACATTAACCTAAACAGCAAACAACTAATAGACAATCAACTTGATAGAAAGGCAGACTCAGAATATGTGCAAGGATTTTGTTTGGTCAATTTATTCCCAGTTCTTCTCTTTACAGCTGGCCACAGGGCACACACATCTTTCTGATGGCTGTGCAGTGCTTTTAACATACTGATATTAGGTTTACCAACAAGCCGAATCATGAAAAGTGAGTTATTGCAGGAAAATGTGAAAACAGGATAAAAAAAAATCTGGAAAATGTTCTGTATGGAATATTCATTGCTTTCTGACAAGCTGGTTTTCTTGAATTAATTACTGTGTTTCTATACCAAATGTTCTGCATACAATGGTTTTAGAGATTGTCTCCAAGTTACTGATATCATGATGCATTTGATTTGGTATCCCAATCCTGCAGTGAATCTACAGGAAGTTGACAAAGTAATGGAAACGCCCGCCATAAACCACCACATGCTCTCATTTGTCTTCACAGCAGTGTATGCTTTCCTGAACACTGTCAAAAAGTAATCTGCAAATTAGTTTGATGACTGTAAACTGGTACCGCAGGTCAGATTTCCACAATAATGGATACATTTTTTTTTTTTTTTTTTTTTAAAAGACAGGATTATGCAACACTGGTCATGTAGCACAAAATATATAGCTAAAATAAGCTCCTGGAATATTACATTACATGACTTATGTAATGTGAAACTTACATAATGTGAAAAAAAAGGTTAAAATCACTTTTACTGAAAGAACCGATCAATTGAAAATCATGAAAATCTACTAATTCATGCTAGCTTGCTGGCCTGCTTAGTCAATAGTCTTCAGTGCTGTATGGGTCATGGGCAGGATTCAGATTTGGCTCATAGTCTGAGTCCTGTTATTTAGTCAAACAGCTATAATAAAATCAGATACAGCCAGCGGCGCTGCTGGGACCGTTATTTGTTTTATCTACACTTAAAAAAGTTAAGTGTTTTTAGTCATCATATGCATACAACAATTATATACAGAATAGTTAAAACAGACTTGCTCAAAGTGTAATATGATTACAATTAATATGATTGGACAATGCTGCAGGGCCTGATGTCATCCCCAGACAAGTCTTTGTAGCATGCAGGAGTACAAATGCACACAAAAGTGCATCACAGCCATCGTGCCAGTGCTACTGTCTTCCTGCCACCCTGAATCCATACCATTTCACATAATGTAAAAATAGGAGGATGCAGATTCCACAACAATACACTCTATAATCCCTGCCTTTATTGTCCAAGTCAGAGAGGACAGTGTTGAACGCTGAACCAATTGCCAAATACAAAAATCTGGGCATTTTTACATCACTTTGCAACTAGCTATTGTACTTTCTGACCAACAGGCCCCAACATGTTTGGGCAGGTCACAACTGCTCTTCCACAATCATCCTTAGTACTGGAGTACCACAAGATGTGTGCTGAGCCAATTTTTTACTCCATCACCACTTATAACTATTTGACTATCACTTACGGTTCCAAAATCAACTTCAGCAAACTTCAGAAATCCTGGTGAACTTCTACCACTGCACCATTGAGAGAGTTCTGACCAGTTGTATTACAGTCTGGTACGGAAACAGATCTGTGCCAGACTGGAAAGCACTGCAGAGGATGGTTAAAATGGCTGAACGAATTGTGGGTACTTCACTGTTTCCTGTAAATGTCCTCAGTTCTTGGCAGTGTCTCAGGAAAGCTTACAGCATAACTAAGGATTTTTTCTGATCCTGCACATAAATCATTTGCCCTTCTGCCCTCCAGGAGGTGCCACAGGAACCGTCAGACAAATATATGAAGGTTTAGGAACAGCTTTCCCCCCCCCCCAAAGCCGTTTCCATGCTGAAGTCACACACCACATATCCTCCACCATTCACAATCATGTTCCAACCCCATCTCTAACTAACTAAACTCTATACACTGTTACCACGCTATGTTAAATACCTTAAACACATGCATATAACCTTCATAAAAATGGTTACAATTTCTACCCTTACTGCATATAATTACCTCTCTCTTGTCAGTATATTTATATTGCTCATTTCAAACTGGGTATTAAAACCATAGCCACATTGCTCATTCCTTATTTCTGGCATTTCTGGTTAGACAGACAGACAGACAGACCTTTATTGTCGAAGCCTAGTACAGGTACACAGCAACGAAATGCAGTTTCAGCATCTACCAGAAGTGCAAATAGTAGTAACGTGTAATGACAGTTGCAGAAAAATACTATGGAACAGTAAAGTGTCTGGAGTTTACAGTAATAAATAAGTTATGAAAGTGAAGATGTGCAAATATAGAAAAGTGCAATATGTAAAGTGTCTGGAAAATCTGTGCAGTAATGGTAACATTATCCCAGTGAAGATAGAGGTGCAACACCTGTAGACTTGTGTAGAGTAAGATTTACACAATATACATATAAAATTTATATATATATTTATATATTATGTATATAATATACACAATATACTGTGTGCATGTATGTAAAAAAATATATATTACAGCAGTGAGAAATGTATAGACATGAGGGTAGGGTTATATAGTTAGTGAGAATGCAGAAGTAGAATGTATAATGTGTAAGTATATACAGATACACAATATAGTGTAAATGTGTGTAAGGCACAATGTGTATGGGAGGATATAGGATTAAAATGTGTGATATGTACATTGTATGTACAACTATACAGGGTTGTATGCAGGTTATACAGTGTTCAGCGGTGTAGACACCTTGTCTTGCAACCAAGTCGAATGCAACCTTTAATATGATCCAACCTGCATGGTGTAGCCTTACTCATGGAAGATAATGTGCATATAAAAGTGTTTTCATATGTTTCACAAATTCTCCTTACCTCGTTCTGCGATCAGACAACTTGGTGCATGTGTGCTGTGGTGGAACATTTCTCCATTTTTTGGCCTCTATGACCATGGCTTCAGCGTCCACCAACCCAAATCCATAGAGATGACTAACTACACAGACAGTGGAGGTCAGCATGCTACAGGTATCCACACATTTATACACAATACTAATAAACAGTAATATACTAGAAATTATATATATGGACTATGCTGTAGCTATAATATGTGCAAAAGTTTAGAAAAAGAGGTTATGCCGATTTGTTAGTTATAAGTTTCATTACCTTTATGTCCTGCTGCATTGGTTTTCCAGTCACTAGCTTTAAGATGAACAGGTCTAGATGTCTTAACCAGAAGGTGTTGTACATCTCTCCAGGTCATTAATGGGCTAAAAGATAAAAGTATATTTATACTGAAAAAAATTCAGTGATCGTATAATCTTCAAAAAAGATATTAAAATACTTTCAGAAAAAGAAGTATATCTGGTGTCCTGAAGCCATATTCAAGAAAACTTTGATGGCATAGAAGGTATTTTTCCCTTGAGTTTAAGCTTGGGTTTAAATGTTGGAGTAGAAATACATTACAATGGCAAATGTTTGTCATCACATCCTTATGTGGTTCCTCACCAGATTGTAACAAATATAAAAGCAAATGGATGTTTAGATTGGGGTTTTTTTTAGTTTTTTTATGTTGTAGCATTACATTATCCCTTCACTGGAACCAAGAGATTCAAACACAGTGCTGGAGTTATTATTAGAGTGGAAAACTGTACTATGAACACCGACTGCACCCCAGACCTCCTTACCTGACAGTGTCTGATCTCACTAATACTGTTGGAGCTGAATGAGGAGATCTCACATTAAAGATGCACATTGAACTGGAAAGTTTAAAAAAATAGAGTGGAGCTCTATCCAATTGCAAAATGGGAATGAATCTGGAAGATGTTTGAAATCGCATGTGTTCAGGTGACCACAAACTTGTCAATATAGTGTATTAGTTTTCCAACAATTTAAAATGAAGGAAAAAATTTTAATTGTCTAGATGTAAAAAAAAAAATGCTACTAAACAGTTAACACTTTACATAACTTTTTTTTCACTTGTTCCTTTGGCACGGTAGATATATATGGCACTAAATCTTCTTTTAAATGGGTCACATATAAAAACTGTATTTTTTAAAGTATATATAAAAGTATTTAAGCAGAGACAGTTTTTATTATGTAATTGCATGGTCTAACCTAGAATTGGATAATCATTTTCTTATTAATAGTATAACAGTTGCATAAAAAGGCCAAAGATTCAAATTTAGATAGTGAAACCATACAGGGGATCACCACAATCTAGTTTTCAGTTTGCGTTGCACTGCTCATGTTCTCCCTCACAACCAGGAAACAGTTTTAAAGTGAAAGACCCATGCTGAACCTTACCCACCCATAACCTTTAACTATTACATCATTTTGCAAAATAATTATGATATTGATCCATTTTGACATCCCGGACTGAAATGTCCATTCTGTTGCAACCTGAAATTCCTCTTGTTTTTAAATTGTTAAGTCACAACACTTTTTTCACAGCACATCCAAACAAGTTTTGTGCAACACTAAACTCATGAATCATTACTTTCCCAGAATTTTTTTCTTTTTACTCTATCCGGGAACTGTCTTGAATTCATTACAATAACAGGAAGACAGCTGCTACTTTAGACATTTAGACAGTGTGTACTGTCAGATATAACCATTAATAGTGTGCATGAATGTAAAATGCCTCATTAATAAAGCATTCTAGAAAGCATACAAAACGTTATGAAACAGTTAATATTCATGCTAAATCATTTATCAAAAGCCATGTGGAACGCTGATGATTATGAACAGGTTGGGTGAAATTTAAATGAGCAATATTTTACTTCTTTCCTATGTATAATAAAGTGCATGTTCCGTTTTATTTTAATATTTGGATTAAATGCCTAAATATTTTTATTTCGCACACCATTCTACAGGGTAAAACCTCTAAATAATAAATCTCTAGAAACAACATGCAGAGTCATGCAGGGATGCATAACAAATCTCTTAAGGAGACAATTAACAGTGGAATTTAAAAAAAAAAGATATTACCCGAAAAATGTTAAATCAGAATTAAATAAATAAAATACTAATGACAAGGATTATATATATATTTCCTATTCATGACTCATTACAATGAGCCAAATTGACTTCTAATAATAAACAGACCGAATTATTTCTATAAAAAGCTACCTCACTATGGCAGTAAAACAATCCCTGTTCCACAACCACACACGCCTTTCAACTAATATGTTCTTAAACGCTTATGTCTTAATATACTTATAACCACCACTGATGCGGACACTGCTGGGACCCTGAACAACACACTGTCCAATATAAAAAAGATGTAAAATAATAGAACATGCAAGTATAATTTCCCATAAATAAACCACAGTGCATTGCAACAATGTGGTCAATTGAAGTAATTCTACTACACAATATAGTATTAATAAAGTTCACACAAAATCCCTAAAATGAATATAACCCAACAATGCTAAAATATGTTTTTATTATTGGAATTTGCTGTCCAGCGGGAATGGGAATCTCTCCCTTCACATAGGAACACACTGTTCTCAGTTCTCTCTATACTATAGGGCATATATTAGTGTAAATATTGTAAATTAAATACTTGAACGAATAATATGATGCAGTACTGGAGTCTTTTAGTTCACGCTAGTAAATTTGAAAGTATACGCTAGCATTAACTCTAGTGAACTGAAGTAAATATAGTATGCAGCAGGAGGATATAGTAAATGCTCAGTATACGACAATTTACTACATCCTACAGCATTATTTTCATGTGCACCGCTTTAGGGGTGCTGTATTATGGCTGACTCTGCACTCTGATCTTATCTGTGATATAATAAGAAGCAGCTTCTTTCTCAAAGGTTTTTTTAGCTGAGGGGTAAGTCAAAAAGCATTTGATTGTACTAGCTAATAAGTTGTTAATGTCAGCTGGGAATAGTCCCTGGATGGGATTCCAGTCACCACATTACATTGGGCACACAAAGATTTATAGCTAGGTGCAACTTATGTTAGACAATATATCTACTAGCATATTTTTGAGAGGAATGGTGAAATCGGAGGACCTGAAGGAAACCAATAAGAACAAGATTGGTACTTGTATTGAAACAGCACAAAGACGGTAACCTAAGCACTTGGTGCAATAGAAATACAATTTGTTAAATCACATCACTGCTAATCATTAAGTTTTATTTTCTCTTAAACTTCCACAAGACAAGTTACCATACGTTTCTTTTTTCATTTCTCTGAAAGTTTCCATAATAGAAAAGCATAGCTTTCCAGAGAAGTGAGTAAGCATTAAATTCTGTTAGTAATCCCATCATTAGATCATTATCAAACAGGTTTAAAAACTTAGGCTTAGAATACATAGAGTTAAACATTAGTGAGAATCGTGTTTTGACGAGCTTCACTATTACTTTTAGAATAATCTCCACACTTAAGGCTTTTTTTTTTTTTGACCATGAAACGATTGCAGAAACCAAGCTCTAATTTTGAGTGAGGAGGTCTGCAGTATACAGTAAGTGTTCCAGTTCATTCTGAAGGTTTTCAATTGGGTTGGGGTTTGGCTTTGTGCCAAGGTAAATGTTGATATTACAACATAGAGACATTAAATGAGTCTTCACCTAAACTGCACACAAAATGTTCTCTGGATCAGCCAGGTCCTTCTGGACGTCTTGTATCTGATAGTCGCATTGCCACCAAGACTTAACTACAGCGGTTTACACACACTGACTGTATATTTCATAACCCAAATTAAGGTTGGCTCCCTGTTGATTCTGGTTCTCTCAAGGTCTCTTCCTATTACCACCCAGGCATGTTCATCAGGGATAAACTGACATCTTTTTACTTGTTTCATAATTACCCTCGAGACAATCACTACTGTAAAAATCACTATACAAATAAAACTGAATTAAATTGAAAAGGTGTGCTGGAACAGAAGTCCACAGTTTTGGGACACAGTGCTCAACCTTGGGAAATAAGTCAGCCGCACATTCATAAATGGAAAAAAGAAGCTGTTTATAAACTACTTTTTACTGGAATGACAGTGTAATTAAGATATTCAGAGTGAAAGGGAGAAATAGAGAAGCAGACAAAGGAAAAAGTAACCTCACTTGGCCTCCAATGCTAGAGCAATGACGCCAGCCACCATTGGTGCAGACACCGATGTGCCAGTGTGTCCATCTGTACAGCGCTGCCGTAGGTCTGTAGTAATCTGACAATTGCACAAAGCAAGACAAACAGTGTTAACAAATCATTAGTCAGTGACCTGACTCAGAGATGATTGAAATAACTAAGAACACACGCACGCACACACTCTTATTTCTTGTGTTTTAACAGTTCACAATTGTGAGATGTAATTCATACATATAAGTGGTATACAGTCAGAATTAACAAGTCCTTCTCTGGCACTATCAGAAGATATGTATTATATATACATATTATCACCCTTGCTAAAAAAAAATGTACACGACAAATTCACTTCAATGAGAAAACAGTCTTATGTTGGCAAAGAGAGTAATAAATTAACCAGTGACTAGTACTTTCCTATATTATGTGTACAGCTACAATAATTAAAATATTTTATGACAAACGTAATTTTGCTGTACATTTGTAAAAAAGTATTTTCTTTGTTACATTTTGTTGAAAAGGTATTAGCACCCCTGGGGGTTCCTGTTCGTATGCTCTGCATGTCTATTTGTGGTATGTATGGAAGTGTTTAAACCTCAGACTGTTTCAACAGGGTTTTTCTAAAATACAGTTAAAGCCACAAGATTTTTAGAGATGACAGACAATATGTTATAGGACCATAAAAATAATATTTTTTGTAAACCCAACAAAGTTAAACAAAACAATCTAATCCCAGCACTGGGTTAGCCCAGATCACATCAGATATTTCCAATATTCTATTATAATGACAAATAATAAAATTTTGTACATTTTCTAAAAAAAAAAAAAAAAAATTATAATAAATAATAATAATAATAATAATCTACAAGCTAGGATCAAACCTGGATAACCCAGCGCACAATACTCTCTAGACATTTGACCCACCAGGTCATCACACCAACCATTTTATAGGGGTGTGTGCTGTTGTGACTGAAAATTTAGAGACACAGGAAGAAGAATGCTTGGATTATGTGTATAAAGCAATACAAGGTCACACACACACGCACATGCATGTATGAAAGGTAAACTCCAGCAACCGAAAATTAATCTACACAGCTGATCCTGATTGATGTTTTAAAGGCCCTGGGGAACCGTAAACCTCAACAAAAGTAAATACGATTTACCTCCCCAAATGTACTGTAGATTCTCACTATTGAATGTCAGCCAAATCAAATATTTATACTTCAACTTTGCGTCTTTTCCTCAGGTTGCACAAGCAAACAGGCAGAAGGGAAAACTGCACAAATTTAACAAAACATGTGAATTATCTTGGATATGTCTGTGTCGCAAAGTGCCCAGAAAGAATAGGCTGTATGTGGGGGAGTGTCTGAGAAAAAGAGGACTGCTTTTTGAACAACCACCAACATTCTAGTTTCTAAAAAGTTTGATAACAATAGCAATAAGAGTGTACAGAAACAGAAGACCAAATATTGGCAAACAAATGTTACAGATTTGCATATAGTGAAAACTAAAATGCCAATTTTGGTTATTACTTTATTATAATGTAAATAAAATGTAATTTTAAACACAATTATGACCAAATAATAGGGCTCTGAAGAAGTACCACCTTTCTTTATCAATCCTTCAAACTTCAAGACCACATCAACGTCGAGAGCATCCTGACCAGCTATATTACAGTCTGGTATGTAAACTACATTTCAGATCGGAAAGAACTGCAGAGGGTGGTAAAAACTGCTCAACGCATTATGGGTACTTAACTCCTAAAACATGAGGACAATTGCTGTAAGCGTTCCTTAGACATTGAATTGCAAGACACTGCATCACTAAGAACTTCTCTCATCTAGCACATAAACTGTTTGCAGATTCAGGAACAGTTTTTTACCCCACAGCCATTTCAATGCTGAACTCTGCATGCACACACTACATACCCTCCATCCTTCACAACCCTGTCCCAACCCCATTCTCTAACTAACTGAACTCTATACACGTTCAGTTTACTCTTTGTTGTACTCAAATACACCTTATCGACAATATATATATAAAAGTTTCCTACAGTATGAAAATGCACCATAAAAATGACTTAACAATTTTGCGGTCGTAAAACTCTCCGCTGCTGTAGGTGGTGGCCATGGTGGACGCACAAACTTCCAGGTACCATGGCTTGTTGCCATTTTCTGTGCTGCTGCTTACAGAGATGGTGTAAATGCTGTTCGTGTAGCCGTCACACGAGCAGTGATCTCCTTGCCGACCTCCGTTACCGGACGCCCACACAAAAATTGAGCCCAGACCTTTGCGGCCCTGCATAAAGAAGTAAATAGTACCCTTAAAAAAACCACTTCTTACTAACTTATGTGTGGGCTGTTAATCAGTGTCTTTATTGATGTCTTTCTTTAATTAGTCAAACTAACAGAACATAATTTATTTTAATTAATAACAGATTTGTTTGTTTGTGTGTAAAAATTACCCTTTTAATGCCCAATTCAAATGCCTGTTTGGCCAGTGGGCCTGGTCCATCCACAGTCTTGCCATCATCATCAGGACCCCAGCTGGCACTGTAAATGTCAATATAGTCAGGCCGAATCCCAAGCGACTTGGCTTCCACCACATCGGTCACATCTCCATCCAGCATTCGAATGCCTTTGAGTGAAAACACACACAGACATGAAAAAAATATGCAAACATATACTCACAATCATAAAAATACTATATAGTAAGTTATAAATGCAATTAAAGCAATGTGAGTGGGAAAAATAGATCATTCCCTTCATATGTATACTGAGATACATAAATTAGTCTTTTACATGCTTTTTAGAAATTTGTGTGCTTTAAAATGTAGAGAATGTCAAACTTCTGAGAGCTATATAAGAAGCAACGCATGCATTTACATAAATGGGTGAAATCAAACAATTCAATTCTAATGGAATCCTATATTTATTTATATAGTTTGATGTTTTCTCATTAGAATTTAAAAATTTGAAATCTATTTGAATTTGAAAAACAATTTAATTTGGGTATTACATGGCATTTAAAGAACCGGAACTAGTTGTCGATCTTCTAATTGAAAAATTATGGAGTTTCATTTCCAGCACCATTGAATTATTACTGCTGGCCCTATCCCTCAATTGCCCAGTTATACATGTAAAATCACTCTGGATGGAGATACACTATATTGGTCATGAGATCCAAACATGGTTCCTCTTTGAACTGTTGCTAAAATCTGGAAGCTTACGGCTGTCTATTTTTTTTTTTTAAATGTTTTAGCATGGCATTATTCCGCTGAACTAAGATACTCCAGCATGACAATGAACCTGAGCCCAAAACCCCTAAGCGCCATTATCAAATCATATTGTGCCAACCATTGGTGTTTTTCACTAAAAGTCCTGATTTTACCACCCCTAAACCCCTTTGGGATGAACTGGAATGGCGAATGGTCTCACATTCAAGCTTTGCATTGGACTGAAAAGTTTTACTAGAAGAATGGAGCTTCATCTAATAGCAAAAAATGTGAACCAATCTGAAAGATGTTGTTCACCTGAGCATCACAAACACATGCGATTTTGAACATACATATATCTATATATATACATATATATACATATATATA
>JAOTRA010000003.1:4381305-4404060 GCA_026260255.1 Pseudolaguvia tuberculata | reverse complement strand
CACAGAAAGATCCCGGCCCGGGATTCGAACCCAGGACCTTCTTGTTGTGAGGCGACTGTGCTATCCACTACGCCACCTTCTGGAATACATATTACTTTGAATTTGTTAAAATTTTATGGATCAGTGACTTTATAGATGAGCTTTTTATAGTTAGTTTGTCTGTCGGTGGTCTGACAACATCTTAAAATGGTCATTCACTCACAATAATCTCAGCTTTTTAAAATATTAATTCATAAATTCATTCATTCATCTTCTTACCTGCTTATTCCTCGGGGTCACGGGGGTTTGAAGGACCATATCTCAGCGCACATAGGGCGAGAGGCAAGGGTACACCTTGGACAGGTTGCCAGTCTATTGCAGAGCCACACATAGACGAACAACCACAAACACTCACATTCCTTCCTATGGGCAATTTAAACTCACCAATCAACCTAATGTACATGTTTTAGACTGTAAGAGGAAACCGGAGTACCCAGAGGAAACCCACAAAAGCGCACAGAAAGATCCCCAGCCTGGTAATTGAACCCGGGACCTTCTTGGCAGTATGCCAACGCACTGCCTGCTTTTTAAAATATGTTTAATTTTTTTTCTTAGAGTGCTCTTTAACAAAATTTGATTGCGATTTGATATGATATTGTGTATCAGTTCAGCCGTAGTAACTAGATCAAATTTTTTGTGTCTGAATAATTCAAATGATTTGTTTTAAAAAAATATGTGTCACTTCCTACTCTCTTGTGCCACTCTTGTCTCACACTGGCACATGCAACCCCATTAGTATATTACATAAGGAAGCAGACGTTCACTCTTTGCTCTTTGAGAGTCATTGTTTGTGGCTGTGGTGCACAATTAGCAAGTGTGTCTCAATTCCTGTTAACACTAGTGGACGTGCATATTGTTTCCTTACTTACCAGATGGCAAAATGAATTTGACTGGCAATATATATATATATGACTGGCAACAAAGAAATCTGTAGGTCTGGTGTTTGATAACAACAGAACACATTTGCGTCTCAGCTGTTTTGGTCAAGTTGACACATTTCATGATGCAGTATTTTAAAGAGAGACTATGTTTATTTTATCAGCCAAATACTTAAGGATCCTGCTCAGTGCCAAACATAGGAAAATAGCAGAATACCGGCATTTTATAACTGGATGATATCTCTATTTTGGGTGAGTGGTTAGCACGGTCGCCTCACAACAAGAAGGTTCTGAGTTCAATTCCCAGGCTGGATGTTTTTCTGTACGCATGTTCTCCTCCGGGTACTTCGGTTTCCTCCCACAGTCCAAACATGTATATTAGGTTGATTGGTGATTCTAAATTTCCCATAAGTGTGAATGTGTGTGTTAGTGGTTATTTGAATATGTATGGCCCTGCGGTGGACTGGCAAACTGTCCAGCGTGTACCCCTGCCTCTCGCCCTATGTGCTGGGATAAGCCCCAGCAGACCTTTGTGTGACCCCAAATTGGGGAATAAGTAGGTAAGAAGATGAATGAATGAATGATATTTCTATTTCATTTTCTGATATCATGATGATATCAGAGTTTTATTGTCTGTTTGTCTGTTTACTTTTACTTTTAATTTAAAATGAATGAATGAATTTTTACACAAGCGTTAATAAGTCCATTAGACGCAGATCATTCAACTTTAGTAGAGTATTGGTTGAAACTCAGCAGGTCAGCTTTCTCTACATAGGACAAAATGAGATGAATCCCAGATGAAGCCATTTACTTCACTGCGTGCAGTGTTGATGTGGAACATGTGTTGGTTAAGGAGTGACCGGCTCAGAAAGCTTTTGAGTTCTTAGCTCACTTATATAAAACACTGAGTGGGATTAGAATTTTTTTTATTCAACACTGTATATTGTTTAAGGTGTTGATTTATTTTCTATACTCACAGTTAGATTATAACACTCGCAATCTTTTCTATAGCAACGGCTTACCAATGGACTCTAAGCGCCAGACTTCAAAAATATTTGAAGTGTGAATTTGATAGTACATATGTTGATGCTTTAAATTGTGTAGGAGGTTCTAGATTTAGCTTCCTGCTTGTATTACAAGGTATGGTTGTAGTTTTATTAAATTCCAGAGAAAAGGTCTGATGAGGAAACAATTGTTTAGGGATCTGTCGATCTGTCTTGTTTTAAGGATGCTGAATGTAAATAGATTAAAATAAACAGAGATGTTAGGTGTTTTTGGTTAAACACCTGCTTCATTGTACAGGTTCATGCATTTACAGTAAATATTGATCATTTCCAATAATATCTGTTAGCCATTTTCATATCACTAATGATAGATTTATTCTGAGAGTAGAGCTTCCAGTTCAGTTGCCTAGACCAAAGATGTTTGCTGACAAGCAACCTTTTACATTCGGTTCTTTCATGATCAGAGCCCAACAGTGGCCTGTGTAAACACTGCTTTCTAGCGTATGGATTTTTCCACTGCTAGTGATGACGCGTGGGGGTGTTAGGATGCAGCATGCACCGTGCTCCAGTTTTTTCCATCTGTATGTGCAAAACAAAAGAACCTCTCCGATGTCCACCCCCACCTCTCTTTCCTTGGTAGAGACAGGCAGAGCCTGCGCTAGCTCAGAGGAATGAAAATGTTTCCTGGACAAAGGCATTGTGTGACATGGTGTTACTCCTATTATTCTGTCTATTTTTTTCCTCTGTTGAACAGCTGCTCTGCCTTCCCTGTTAGCACTAACCCATCCCTACTTTTTCCAAGAGCCAAGAGAAAGTGGAAAAACAGCCCTGATGACCTTTCAAAGAGGGTCATTTTCTCCTCTCCCAGAGAAAACCAGCGAACTGCTGCAGTATTGTTTCATATCCGAGTATAACACTTATACACTAACATTTAACTTGCACTCGTACTTTACTTTATACGGACAAATATATTGGGATACCTCACTATGCACCTTATGTATTTTGTACCTATTTCATATTTAGGGCCAGTCGGACATTGCACACTTCCATATAAATGTAAATGTCTTTGGATTTGTCAGACATACTTTTACGCACAGAAAAATTACCCTCCTACATTACCTTCATATAACCCTGCCTATAAACTTGCAGTCAGAGCTCAGGGTCAGCTATGATACAACACTGGCGCAGAAATGAAGTGTCTTGCTCATGAATTCAAAAGTGGCTGACTGGCAGTGAAGGGGTTTGAACCCAGGCATTCCTGGTCTACCAATCAACAACACAGCACCTTAACCATTTAAACCACCATTGTCTACTTTATCACCAACGTAACTGAGAATGCCGGACAAGTAGTATTTCAGAATCCTTAGCATGCAAAGTACAAAAAAAAAGATAAACTACTACTCCAGCCTGTTTTTTTTTGTAGTTTGAATACCATGGAAATTATACTATCCTATAAGGCCATGGGAGAGTGAACGTAATATGCAAACGAGACAAGAAGCTCCATGTCACTATTCAAGTGCTTTAAGTAGATTTAAGGTGCTTCAAAAAAAAGCATTGTTCCGTGTAGTTACATTGAACTTGTGTTATTCAAGTTAAACTTGATCCAACTTTGCATTTGTTCTTCTGTAACATTCCGTTGAATGTCATGTGTCAATGTAGAAGCTTAGAATTTTATTCATACCACCTGCAACCATAACCATTCATTCATTCATTCATTCATTCATTCATCTTCTTACCCGCTTATTCTCTAATTCTGGGTCACGGGGGTCTGCTAGTGCCTATCCCAGCGCACATAGGGCGAGAGGCAGGGGTACACCCTGGTCGGGTCGCCATCCATTGCAGGGCAACACATAGACAACAACCATTCACACACACACATTCACTCCTATGGACAATTTACAATCACCAATCCACCTAATCGGCATATTTTTGGACTGTGGGAGGAAACCAGAGTACCTGGAGGAAACCCACACAACCATAACCATAGGAACTCTAATACTTTTAATGGTTGGGAAGTACATACGTAGTATAAGTAAACATACTACTTGCCTGACATACTTTCCCTTCTATATAGTAGGGAAGTATGCGATTTTGAATGGAATCCATGTTTTCATGAAGTCTAGAAGGTTTGTGCATAGGTGCATTGTTGTTCAATGCATCTTCAACACATAGGATCATCACAAACAACTTCTAACTGTGTAGCAAAAATGTGTATGTATGAAGTGTATGTATTTGTAATCTTTATTAAAAATAAATGGGCTTCAACTTCTTAGGTTCTCCATTCTGATATTTTCTTTGCGGTGTAACACTTTATCTTAATTTATCAGATGAACTACTAAGTCATTTATCTGCTGTCTTTTACAAAATAGATTAGAAACTGCTGCCAAATCTAAATTGCAAATTTGCCTACTGTTGCTAAGATTTGAGCACTGTCATGTGAGTTATCTGGAACTCTTACATCAGCTAAAAAAAACCTACCACAATCTGCCTACTCTGCTCCCCCACAGTAATACCCGCTCAGGAATTTCAAAATAAATGCTAGTCGAAGCAGATAAGTTATCCCACTGTACAACTTTGACTTACTTTTTTTTCCCTTTTTTTGTTCTATTTGTGTACTAGGATGTAAAAGATGAGCCAGCCAAGCCCAAGGAAACAACGTTTAAAGGTAAAGCAGGCTGGTTAAAGAAGTCTTCGGGAAAGTTTTTGGGCAGCTACAAGGACCGCTACATACAGCTGGATAGAACTGAGGTTGTTGTGTATGAAAATGAGGTAATAAGACAACAGAGGTTGGTTAAACTGATAATATATAAATATATATATATAATTATTGATAATAATTATAAATTATGAATATGTTCAAATATGCAAATTAAGTACCTAGAGTTAAAATCCCAGTAGTTGATCTAGTTGTTTTCAAAAGGTCCTACAGAAAGATTCTTTAAAGCTATTTTTTCACTTTACTTTGAGTCCAGCTTCTTTTAAACTGGGTTATTTTTATGTAAATGTATTTATTTATCATATTTTTCTTCACATATACGGTCTTAGAAAGTAGGGTCATTTACAATCTAGTGCTTCAGGAGCAGAATTTGGTTGAAGGGTCTTGCAATAGGTCCAACAACAGTGGCTGATTGTGCTTGAACACAGGTCTTCCTGGCAACAATTCAGCAGCTTTACCATTTGACCCACCAAGTTACTATCAAAAAGACAGGAGGAGGAGCTGGAGATATGAAATTTTCATTGAGAGGGACGAGGATGGACAGTATTAGAAATGAGTATATTAGAAACACGATGCATGTTGGATGTTTTGGAGACAAGAGAAGAGAGGCTAGGTTGAGATGGTTTGGACATGTGCAGAGTAGGGACATGCAGTATATTGGTAGAAGAATGCTGGAGGTTGAAGGTGGAGGATGGAGATGCCGGGCAAGAGGAACAGAGAAAAGAGGAAGACCAAGGAGGAGGTTTATGGATGTGGTGAGGGAAGATATGCAGGTAGTTGTGGTGAAAGAGGCAGATGTAGAGGACAATGTCGTGTGGAGAAAAGTAATCCGCTGTGGCGACCCCTAACAAGAGCAATCGAAAAGAGAAGACGATACTGTAGCTAACATTTAACGTAATACAAACTCCAAGTTTTATTGGGACAAATGTGAAAAATATCTGCAAACTGATAATAAAGTACTAAAATTAAAAAAAAACCACAATCGTTATTGTAATGGTTTTCAAAAAGGCTATACTACTGACTGTCTTAAAAACCCTTCCTTTTATAGTCTTGTTTAAGCCTAGATGTAAACAAGTCTTTTCTACACATTTACACAGGATTTAAAGAACTGCATAGAGCGTCTGGATCTGGAAAACTATGACAAGTGCCACGAGATACGCAGCGCTTTCAAGAAAAAATACAGGCTGATAGTGATACGATCGGCTAACAGTGCGAGTAAGGTAAGTCTCAGCTCTGTTACTTCATTCTGGTTGACGTTGCCATGTCAGATGTGACACACTGTGGCAGCCATCTCACGTCTGTCATATAAAGAGGGGCTCTCATTGATTAACAATGCAATGCAAAGCAAGGGCAGAACAGCAGCCTCTGACATCAGCGGTTCAATATGGCATTCAGGAAAAGTACACTGGGTCTTTGTATGGGTTGCTATGAGTCAGACCCATAAGTGTCCAGACTCATCTAGTCCCTATATCACTCATTCGTCATGCTTCTGACATTTTGCACTAGTAAGGACTTCAGACAGGCATTAAATACATGGTCCTATACAATAGAGCCTACCGGAAATGGTTAATCACAGGGTGTGACTTGTTACATTGAAAGGAATTTACATTGATGTACACCATCAAACTTATTCTAAGGTGTTTTATATAATCTTAATTTTAAGATACTTTGTTCCCAATACACTGAGATCATGCTCATATGCTCATATCACTGAGTCAAAATGGGTCATCAGTTATCTATTGAAGACAGTGACTCGGCTGTTCTGATACTGATCTCTTGCTTCTTAAGAGATCTCGGGATCAACATGATTAAACTTTCTCTACCTAACCTATAGACGTAGCCACTGATTTAATGCAGTAAAATTCCAGTTGATTCCCATATTCATACAAACAATTTCATTACAGTCCATTCAGGTTCATAAGATTCCATTCAGAGTCATAATAATTCCAGTTTCAATGGTTGAAATAAACAACCGTTTCCTTTGACTTGTAAATCAGTTGTCAAATCAACACTAGCTTATTAATTGATAATAATAATTAAAAAAAAAAGTTCTAATCACCAACAAAAACTGGAATTTTTAAAATTCTGAACATACATAATAAATTAAATTTAAAAAATTCTATAATGACAGCTGGTTGGAAAACAAACTGTTTTAGTATAAATGTTGCATGCCAAATCCTGGCAAATATATACCCATACTTAAAGGAGTAACAATCATCATGCTAAGGGAGCATTTTCCACCTCGGTGTGGTTTGTATGGGTGGCAATCACACTGGGGTACAGAACCAAAACAACCGCTTCAAAAGAGTCTTATGTAACAGGTCTTATTCTGGTTCCAAGCAAATTCTAGTTCAGTTTCAGTACATGGATACAGAAACCTGCGCAATCTGGCAACACTGACATGCAGCCAGTAAGAAGGAAGAAGCAAGTCTATTAATGTTGCCAGACTGCGTGGGTTCCTGCCCCAGTGGGTTTTTTTTTGGTTACATCAGATAGAAACAAAATGCATTGATAAAATTTTGGATGCTTTTTGATATGTACATATATACTTATTTATATTTCCAGGGCTAGTATTTTTTAAATAGGTTGATTCTAATCTTCCATCTAATCTGGGAACAATGCTCCAGATGTGTTTTGTTACTCATTCCAGAAACGTGGTCAAACGTGTTTTTCAAAAATCACTTAGTGCACCTTTAAACTGAGCAGAAGGTCTGAGCTGTAGTGTGCAGAAATATTTTCTTAATATTGGGCCGAGACCCTTTTCTTTATTTAAATACATGGTCTTGACTTATCAGTCATTCATTGACTTATCAATGACATATCAGTCATTATCACATAAAACATTGCATATGTTTCCATAAGCTCAATTCTTTTTCAGTTACAGAATAAGCATGTGTTTCCTAATAAAGTGTAAGTTGTGTGCTCTAGGAGAAATTTTCCAGCTTCAGCCATGACAGGAAGAGCCCTGAGAAATGTGAAAAAGATACCTAAGTAATGAAACAGGCAGTATTGCTAAACAGATGATAAAATGAAGCTTTGGCCAGCTCTTCAGAACTCAGCAGCTGTAAAAAGAATTTCTGTGTGTGTGTGTGTGTGTGTGTGTGTGTTTGCCTGTCACTTTTTCCCCTCACTTAAACACAGTGGCCAGCCAGCTGTGTGAGTCAGACAGCTTGGTGTACGCATTTAGCCTCATAAGTTTCAGTTTTACTGAATTTTCAGACACAAACTTTTAAGCAGTTGTACCTTTTTCACACTCTGAAATCTTTTCGAGATCCTGATGGTAGACTTGAATACTTCACAGACACATGCTGAGTTCAGCAGTAAGCAGGATGTGTGTCGGAATTCATTTAAACGCCACTCACTAGAACAATGGACTATATAAATAAACCAAGGAATAACCTTAGAATAAAAAATGACTGTGAATTGTGAAGGTTATAGAAAAAGTTCTTTTGCTGAGATTAAAAAATGACTTGCTACTTTCCTTTGCAGCTCATATTTTAGTCTTTCACTGAATAAACAGGGGAAAAAAATTAGATTTAATTGTATTAATACGGGGTCTTTCTGTGCAGAGTTTGCATGTTCTCCCCGTGCCTGCGTGGGTTTCCACCAGGTACTCTGATTTCCTCCTACTGCCCAAAAACAGTGTAAAAGTCTAAATTGTCCATAAAATCCCAGCCATTAGGGTGGCACAAACCGGTGCAGTCCCAAGCCCAGATAAATGGGAGGATTGTGTTAGGAAGGGCATCCAGCATAAAAACCCTGCCAAGGTGAATATGCGGATGATGGGAGTGATCCGCTGTGGCAACCCCTAACGAAAGACATAAAAAATAGAAATGACATTAGGCGGCGTGGTGGCGTAGTGTTTAGCACGGTCACCTCAAAATAAAAAAGTCCCGAGTGCAATTCCTGAGCCGGGGGATCCTCAGGCTACTCCAGTTTCCTCCCACAGTCCTAAAACATCTACATTAGGTTGATTAGCGATTCTAAATTATTCATAGGAGTGAATGAGTGGGTGAGTGATATGTTTGGGACCGGACGTAATAGAACAGCATAATTGTTAACAATACAACAGGTTATTATGATCCTGTTATGATCTATTACTATATATTCACCTAAACAAATTCAGGACTATTATAATTATTTCATTTCTTCATTTATACTTTCTTTCTCTTATTATTTTATTGTTTATTCACTCATTCTTTCAATCTATTTTCATTTACATTGACATTTACAGCATTTGGCAGACGCCCTTATCCAGAGCAACTTAACATTGAGCAATTATGTATCAGCCCAGCACCTTAACCACTAAGCCATCACTTCTTTCTCTCTTATTTATTAATGCAAACATTTTAACTCTTTTTTGCTTTCTCTTGTTCAATCTTTCATTCATTATTTCTTTCTTTCATTCATTGATTTTCTCTTTAATTCCTTTTGTATCATTTGTTGTTTATTTGTACGGTACTTAATCCAGTTCCTTTTTTACTCCATGTTTCCCTTCTCAGTGATATCTGTGCCTGTCTTTTTTAAATTCCTACCCTCAGGACTCCTATAAACAACTGTATAACAGTCTGCCTATGCAGAACACTACAGTTCTGTACACTTTCATTGTGTAATCTGCTATGACTGTAAGCATGTTACTTTGCGACCTCTGCTTCCACTCCAATCATGTATGAAGTGCATTTCAGAACCAACTTCAGAAAGACACAGAACTGCTGACTAAAACTAAACTCACGATCTCTGCCATTTTTCAGCTCCTAACAGCACAATAAGTAACGACAGCATAATAGAAAGTGGAATTTAGAGCATTTGATATCTTTGTTTCCTTTGTTTGTTTTGTTACATATACATATAAAACCACTTTTCATTTTAAAAGGAACACCTGTGCAGTCGCTCATTTATATTTGCTTTGTGTGACAATCCTGGGAAATCAGGAGTCTCTGAAATACTCATACCATCCAAGCTGGCCAACCATGGTTAAAAGGAACACACTATTTTCTTTCATTTTTACCCTGGTGTGATTAACATTTAAGATACTAGCATCCATATCTTATTATATTATTATATTATTATTATTTTAATTGAATAGTGAACTTTATTATCTCTAGCAATATAGCAAGTCTGATTATATTTTTTTTTGGTTGAAAATTTACTTGTAGGTCTGTGACATTAAACTGCAGGCTCAAAATCAGGAAGAGAAAGAAGACTGGATCAAGGCACTCAGTGATGGCATTAACAGGGCAAAGAATAAAATCTTTGATGAGGTATTGAATTTGTTGGTGTTTAACTTGAAAATAAAATGTATATATATACAGTTCTTCCTTTTATTTACATTATTTAGTAGACATTCTTTTCCATACAGTTTACATTTATCTCATTTATACAATTGAGAAAAGGGGCCCAAACTGGGAACTTGATGGTGTTGGGAATTGAACCCAGATCTTTCAATTATCCAGTAGTCCAACTCCTTAAACACTGAACAACAACACTTCAGCTTTTTACTTAAGTCAGCATTTTGTCTCAAATGTCTAGCAGAGCAATCTGCATATCTACAGATTTCACATACAAACTGACATTTAGTCATTTATCCTCTATACCCACTTATTCCCTAATTCTGAGTCATGCCAGAGCCTATCTCAGCTCTCTGAAGGGCGAAAGGCAGTTGCTAAGTTGCCACAACAGTTGCCAGTCCAGCACAGGGCCATTTAGAATCACCATTCATTCATTCATTCTTCTTATTACTCGCATATTCCCTAAGACATGGGTCTGCTGGTGCCTATCCCAACACACATAGGTCAAGAGGCAGGGGTAAAACCTGGACAGGTCACCAGTCCATCTCAGAGCACACGTAGACTAACAACCACTCATACACATATTCACCAATTAACCGAATGTACATGTTTTTAGACTGTGGGAGTAGCCAGCCAGACAGTACCCAGGGGAAACCCACACAAGCAAGGGGAGAACATGCAAACTCTGCACAGAAAGATCCCCGACCCGGGAATCGAACTCGGGACCTTCTTGTTGTGAGGCGACTGTGCTAACCACTACGCCACCGCACTAACCCCCAATCAACTTAACATAAATGTTTTTAGACTATGCGAGGAAACTGGAATACCCTTCTTGTGAGGCAATAGTGCTAACCACTAGCATCAAATGGCCCAGAGTGTTTAAAAGTACATGCAGATGTGAAGCTCGTGTGTCTCAACTTTTCTATATAATGTTATCAGCAAATTTATCTCAATACATTTTTCTTCTGCAGGTAAAGGTTGATGAAGGTTTATCCTTGGATCATGTAACTCGTTCTCGACCAAAAGGAAACCGTGGTAGGAGACCACCAACCAGGATACACATGAAGGAGGTAGGCAAAATGATTTAGTTGATGTGCAAATGATGTGCTGTAGCAATATCAAAGGATTCATCTGTATTGCAAAACTATATTTGTTAATAATGCTGAAAGTTAGATGATCTGAGTTTATTGATAGAGGTTCTGTGGTTTTTTTAAGGCTGCAGACATTTCGTCAGATGGAATCCTGAGACTGGATCTTGACCCTTTCAACAATATGCCTAATGGTGCACACTTCTCTGTGGATAAAGCTGATGGGGAACCCGCTATTCCTTCAGCTAAATCCTTGAATGATATTCCTGAGGAAATTGCAGGTGAAGATACAGCACTGCAGAAGAAAGTTCTGAAGCCTCCACTTCCTCCATCAAAAGAGAACAAACTCAGTGAAAGTCAGGACAGTGAGAGCAAACCTGAAGAACCTGCTTCACAGAAGAAGATTCTCATTCCACCGATGCCACCATCAAAGGAGCAGAAACCATCTGAAAATACAATAGAGGAGAAAGGAAGTGAAAAGAAGACAGTTGTGAAGGCACCAATGCCTCCATCAAAGGATAATAAACCCAGAGTAAGCACTAGTGCCAGTGAAAACACTGCCACAGAAAATGGCGAGATGTTTAGTCCAGTTGAAGGTGAGGCAGATGCTCCTGAAAACAATCATTCTCCCAGTCTTCCATCCAAAGACTTAAAACCGAAACTTAGTTTGGGAGATAACGAAACTCTTTCAGAAGATGAAGGTTTTAACAGTAAGGAAAATGAGCAAGATGATTCAGTCTCAAAAACGACAGAAGATAAACCATACACGCTATTAAATATCACCCCAAAGCCACAGGGAGTGATGTGGGATTTACCATCTTCAGAAATTGAGAAAAGTTCTGTTAATCAAAAAGTTCCTGAAACATCTCCAGTGACTACTTTAACTCTCGAACCTGAAAAACTCAGCAGTGAACTCGAATTAACACCACATTCAACTCCAGAAGTTGTTAAAAAGAGTGCGCCACCCCCTGCACCACCCAAAAAGAAACCTTTCAAACCACCTGTCAAAACGGAAGACCAAGAGGTTCAGGACAACCCTGTGGTATCGGCTGTTGCTAAATCTTCTGTTATTGGGTCATCCTCAGTCAAGAAAAGCTCTGAAATACTGCCTTTAGATGAAACAAAACCTACTGTTCATGAACCGAAAGAAGAGCGCAAGCTTGTTATCCTGAGTCTCAGTAATTCAGGAACAAATGAGCCCCTGGATGATAAATGTGGAGTGGAAGCAGAAGTTAAGTCTATTGACAGCGGTCAGCTCTCTGCTGAAGACTCTGAAAGTAGCGAGCAGGTTACACCGTCCACGGATAAGCTTCAAAGCAGTCTGGAAGTCCTAGATGGTGTGACCAGTGAAGAAGAACTAGAGACACCAGACAGCAAAATCCAGGAAATGGAAAACCCATTATCATCTATCATTATGGTTCAACTTGAAGCCACTGTGGATGACCTTAGCCCAGTTACAGCAGAAAATACTCACATCTCCAGCCCTGCTGCATCAGATAAAACCTCCTTAAAGAAACGATCTGCATCCACTGGAGACCTCCTTGATGAGATGATGGGCTTGAGAAATAAAGTGTCTGTGGAGACTGATAAGACAGGAGAACTGCTAAGCAAAATGTCACCCAGTGAATCATCTGAAGACAGTGGAGCTACTACAATGGAGAAACTTCAAAAAACTGACCAGTTCTTGAAAGAAGCCAAGTGTATTAAAGAGCAGGAGAATAAGAGTAATCGAACAAGCTGGTAATTGGCGAAGTTCAAAGATATTCGGGTATTATTGTGTTAATAAAATCCTACAACTAAGTGCAATTATTCACGGCTCAACTTTTTATACAGAACCACTGCACAGGAAGTGGTCTAAAACTGTTATACCCAGGTACAATGGATTAAACTAGGGATCCAATACTGAGTATTGATATTAAACCAACGTCCCAAAATCAAGACCAGATTTACATTTTGGGAGAGATTATGAAAAACAAACATTGGTATGATTGCTTCTCAGTGGATTTATATTCTTTGATGTTTTTTTGCTCCATGACGCTTATCCTCATGTCTCCTATCCTGAAATCCAACTAGCACATAAAATGATGATTCGATCATTGAATAGAACGATGTTGCACTTAAATTTCTATGAGCACAGCTTTGATCCACTGTAGCAAATTCTTTCTTTAGCGATCCACACATCAAAAACAGCCATGGGATGAGAAAACTAGTGTCTAAATTCCTATCTAACATATAAAGAGCGCATCAAGCAAAGATGCAGTTGAAATTCCTCTGCTACTGGGTTATGCTAACATCTATTATTTTTCTCTTTCTTTTACATCCTGTTTCTTTTTGGTGTTGCTGAGAAATAGTTATTGTAGTTCTATGTAGAAAAGACATATGTATATTAATACATTATTTTTCATTGAAATAAAGTCATTAGACTGTGGTACAGGTTTTAAGCATACAGAACATTGTAGACACGAGTTAATGTTTCCTCCTCACATTTATAGTTACTTTGTATAGCAAAACATTTTTTTCTTCCTTAAAAAAATTTGTAAATAACATTTCTACCGATTAATTGCTTAATATTTAAGTTATAAATATTCTGCCAAATTAATATCAAATTTACTAAAAGATCCCATTTTACTGAACTTATAAATTAAGTTTACCATTAAGAAGTATGAGAAGAGCTATGATTTTTATTATAATATATTATTTGTCATTGACTGCATTTACTAACTAGGCTAATAAGTTTGTCTTGACTTTTAATGTTTTATGTGCAAAAAAGCATGTTTTAATAAAAAAAAAAAAAAAGATGTCTCTTCTCTGATCTCTAGAAATATTTTTTTTCAACCGTTTCTATCATTATCAACTGAAAAATGTTATGATACTTAAATGTGATTGCTGTATCACTGTATTCTCAAAAAGAGACCGTCCATCACTAATGAGCTCCACTACATTAATATGGATGTGAAACCTTTTGTCAGTTTCTGTTAGTAGCCTTGATTTGGAAATGAATATGAACCAACCGAATGATTTACTTAGCAACAGATTCACTTCCTTTAAACGTTAAGATCAGGTGAGTTTAGTTGGTGTACTGGGTCTGGTGGAGCTTTTAAATAGTTTAGAAAGACAACATTTTTTATTCATTCATTCATTCATTCATTCATTCATTCATTCATTTATCTTCTTACCCACTTATTCCATAATTCGGAGTCACTGGGGTTACCTGAAGCCTATCCAGTGCATATAAGGCAAGAGGCAGGGGTACACCCTAGACAGATTACTAGTCCATTGCAGGGCACACATTCACTCTTATGGGCAATTTCGAATTACCAATCGACCTAATGTACATTTTTTGGACAGTGGGAGGAAACCCATGCAAGCCCGAGGAGAACATGCAAACTCTACCCAGATAGGAAGAGGAACATGTAAACTAACAGGCGTTTCACAACCATTCATGTTAGTGGACTTTAAAATATCAAGTAAATCAAAATTTCTATTTGATTTAAAACATTTAACATCGTTTACACGGACACTGATTCACTTTAGGACTGTAGGTTAATATCATTTTTTTTAAAAAATATAAAACGGTTTTACCGGGTCATTGAAAGTAATCAGTTAATTTACATTTACAGTATTTTTACAGCAGTCCTTATACATAGCGAATTAGGGGTGGCTTAGTGGTTAAGGTGTTGGACTGATACCAGAAAGACCGGTATTCGATTCCCAGCCCCGCTAAGCAACCACTTATTGTAGGCCCTTGAGCAAGGCCCTTAACCCTAATTGCTCAGTTATACAAAAGAGATCAAATGTGAGTTGCTCTGGATAAGACTGTCTGCCAAACGCTGTAAATGTGTCTGTCTGTGGGAAGTGGTGGCTTAGTTGTTCATGTGTTTGACTGATACCAGAAAGACCATGGTTCGATTCCCACCTCCAACAAGCAACCATTGTGGGTCCTTGAGCAAGGCTCTTAACCTCAGTTGTACAAAAAAGGTCAAATGTGAGTCGCTCTGGTTAACGGTGTCTACCAGATGCTGTAAAACAATTATTTTATGTAATGAGCAATTGGGTTTAGAGCATAGCAGTGGCAATCTGGCCATTCTGGTCATCGAATGTTGATTTTCCATGAATTTGTAATTTGTTTGAGGTGGGTGGGTTAGTACCTATAACTAGCAGTAGTGTAATCGTATATTAGGTGCCAGAAAGATGTGGTGGGGCTCAACCTCATTTTCTTTTATAGGAATCCAAATTGCTTGTGTCGTAGAGGGTTTAAGCAGATACAAGTGATGATTTATTGAAATCATCACAAACTCAACAGACCAAGGAAACAAATAGTGAACCCTTGTCTACACTAAGGCTTAGATCAATGCACAGCTCATTATAAACCCCTATAACAAAATAATATTAACAGAAGCCAGACAAACTACAACTATCAAATCTAAACGTGGCCTGATGGAGAATTGCCCAATCTACCAGTTACACTATCAAAAGGTTGCCTTATATAAGGAAATGTGTTGTAGTGTAAATGTATGTATGATATAGATGTCTGGTGACTTTCTGTTTTGTAGTTACGTATTTTTTACTGGTAAAATCACAACTGCAACTGCAAACAAACTGCAACAAAACAGAAGTTATATCAGTTATATAAACTTCCTCTCTTTTTAAAGAACTCTTCCCTTTAATACTGTACTTTTATAGAGGAAGTCTATATCCAGGCAGGGGTACACCCTGGACAATTCGCCAGTCCATATACATGGTACATATAGATGAACAACCACTCACACACATTCACTCCAATGGGTAATTTTCAATCACCAATCAACCATGCTTTTAAACGGTGGGAGGAAACACGGAGTATCTGGATAAAACCCAACAAGCGCAGGGAGAACATGCAAACACTGCACAGAAAGATTCCTGGCCCGGGAATCAAACCTGGGACCTTCTTGTTGTGAGGCAACTGTCCTAACCAATACGCCACCGCACCGCCAGTATAATATATTAACATATGTATAGGAAAAGCTAGGAAAGCAATGCAAAAACTGAGAATAAATATGAATGGCAAGCCCACATTATGTCACTAAAGATAAGAATGAATGGGACAGAAAGTAAAAATAATAATGTAAATAAAAACAGTAGTGTAGCATGGCAGTGACAGCATCATGCTTGCTAACCTGATTAAGAAACAGTTTGGTCACCTACTCCTTCCTATACTACCACAAGGCTTCATCTTGGGCCAATTTTATTTTCACTTTCCATGCTGCCTCTTGGTTCAGTTATAGCCATGATATAATAAAATTAATCTCTGATTCGAGCAAAGTTTTCATACTCTTAAACGAAGAAAAGACAGATTTTAGTTTATTTGGCGAGTTTGTAACTTTTTATTTTGATGCAAAACAGTCAAATATCTAAGTGTGACTTTTGATAATAGTCTAAAATCAGCGTGGGTTAAAGCTGTTTTTTTCAGCTGACTTTTTTGGCCAAGGTCAAACTATTTTTAAAGCTATACATGCATGAAATGATAAAACATTTCAAGACTAGATTATTATAAGGTTGGTGTCTCACAGTCCCTTAGACGCCTTCAGCGGGTGCAAAGTATAAACAATGGCGTGTCCAGGATTTTTCTGTGGCTGGGTCTTAACTCTTAACAAGTTTCCTTGCAAATGTCTGCCCTATTCCTGACCAGAGCCTTTTTAAAACATATTTATTTAGATTGGCTTTTAATATCAAACAATGTTGTGACATTTTGTAGCATTTATGTGGAATTTTTATTGTTTTATCCGTGTGAAGGATTATGTCAATAAATTATTGATTGAATGAAATTCAATGTATACTGCCAAAATTCTCTTCCTTATACTTACGTAAGGAATGACTACGTAAAAGAAAAAGTCTGTCTGGTTTCCAGGATGACCGCCCACAATGTTACAACATTCATTTTTCTGGATAAATGACTCATACTGTGTCCTAAAGCACATCAACAAGTGTGTGTGTGTGGGGGGGGAGGGCATTACTGGAAAAAACTGAATGTGGTCTAAGTGCGATGCTTTAGGGAATTTTTGTATAAAGTAAGATAAGCCTTAGTTATCATTGTTACAATAATAATTCCAACTAACAACAGAAGGAGGATAAGAAACATGTCTTCACTGAATTACTATTTTAACCATCTGATGAGAAGACCTGAACCTGCCGTCGTAACAGTGTGCTGTCTCTTTCTGCTACAGTGTTTACTATGACCAACATACATTTGTTTCATTAGAAAAAAAATCTGTGGATCTCTATAATTTTCTGTAAAATAAGTGAA
The DNA here is from genome assembly GCA_026260255.1 of Pseudolaguvia tuberculata. Lineage (NCBI taxonomy): Eukaryota > Metazoa > Chordata > Actinopteri > Siluriformes > Sisoridae > Pseudolaguvia > Pseudolaguvia tuberculata. The sequence continues at coordinate 4,386,764 of JAOTRA010000003.1, read as the reverse complement.
TGAATTGGGCAGTACGGTGTCCTATTGGTTAGCACTCTTTCCGTGCAGATTTGCATGTTGTCCAAGTAATTCTCTCTGGGTACTCCAGTTTCCTCCCACAGTCACAAAAACATGCACATTAGATTAATTAATTAATTAATTAATTAATTAATTAATTAATTAATTAATTCATTCATTCATTCATTCATTCATTCTTCTTCTTACCCGCTTATTCCGTGTCACGGGGGTTTGCTGCGCTTATCCCAGCACACATAGGGCGAGAGGCAGAGGTACACCCTGGACGGGTCGCCAGTCCATGTACATTAGATTGTTGATATCTGATTTGTGTGGCGAGGGGGGGATGAATAAGCGGATGAATGAATTAATAAATGGTACCTCCTGTTATACATGAAATATTTCATAAACTCTAAAAAGAAAAAAAAAGACAAGATGTTACATTATGATGTAAGTGTGTCTGTCAAATATTTATCAAAGAAACAAACAGATATAAGTGGTGGTTGTGGTGGGTAAAGTGGTTCATTTGTACACCCAGTTAGCCATTCCATGGTGCAGTCGTGGTACTGTTTACGAGGAACAACCAACAATAGTCACTGTGTAGTGTAGCAAGTGGCTTCATATTTCAGTGGAGAAGCTGAAAATGTTATTTATTCAAGAAAAATATTTGGTGATATTTTAAAGATTTTACCTGGACTTGCAAATACCCTACCTAATACTTTTATTATTCCCCAAAACCATTTTCTGTGTTCTGTGTCATAAATCACTGACCAATTGCACCATGACTTTACACCACTGTGCTTTAAGCAGCTTGTCAAGCTGGACCGATTTAAGTATTTCTAGTTCCTTAACTAGTCAACAAAGTACACCATAGTTGCTTACATCCACCTGTCATGGGTTCAATTGCATACGGCTACTGATTATATTGAGGGACAGAGATTACAACAACCATGACACAGTGATTTATAGGAAAACTGAGCCTACTGGTATTAAACCCCTGCCACTGCAAGTCATAAAACTAGTAAGCTTTTTTTTCAATAGGAAGATAAAGCTTCAAACCTCACCATCGCCAAATCCACTAGTGTTTGGCCCTTGGGCAAGACTCTTAACTCTTCCTGCTCCAGGAGTGCTGTATCATAATTGACCCTGCGCTCTGATCCAATCTTTCCATATGCTTAAATAAAACCCTTTGACTATATGGTGTGCAGTGTATTATCATATATGTGACAAATATTATTGGACTTTGGAATGTATTTTTATTTATAGTTTATAAGTCAAAAATTTCTCAAAGAGTTTAGACTGCTGATTCCTGTCTCTGTATCCTGCTGATACAGGAAGATGGTAAAGCAGCTTGAGTCTCATCAGTGTTACTGATGCCTTTAGGAGATTCTGTAATGAGTACTCTGGTCTACCTAGTTTTACTGTTTTAAGTTGTTTTTGTTGTTGTTGTTGTTGTTGCTGCTGCAGTTTTTCTTGTGTACTGTTCTTCATCCTCTTCTTCTTCTTCTTCTTCTTCTTCTTCTTCTTCTTCTTCTTGCCTGTTCCCGTTAGGGATCGTCACTCTTCTCCACACTACCCTGTCATACATCTGCCTCTTTCACCCCAACTACCTTCATGTCTTCCCTCATCCTATCCATAAACCTCCTCTTTGGTCTTCCTCTTTTCCTCCTGCCCGGCACCTCCATCCTCAGCATTCTTCTACCATTATACTGCATGTCTCTCCTCTGCACATGTCCAAACCATCTCAACTTAGCCTCCCTCACCTCGTCTCCAAAACATCCTACATCCTCGTCACTTCCAATGAAAATCCCAACATCTTTTTCTTGTGTACTATTCACAGTGTATTATTTGCTCTGGTTTCTTGTGTGTGACGCCCCTGTATTTAAATGTAAATATAGTTTATGTAGCCTGGTGTATAATGCTAATGTATTGTGGTAGGTGTGTTGCATTAATGAATGATTTAAAATTCACCTGTAAATGGTCAATTTGATGGTATGAGATTGCAGTGTGTTAGGAAATGATGAAGCAGTGGTTGCTTAGAGGTTAGAATACAATAGGCTTTATATATCTAAACTAAACTAAACTAAACTAAACTAAACTAAACTATACTAATACTAGAAAGGTTTGGACAGTTTTTGGCAAGGATTTATTTTGCAGGTATTAATAATTCGATAAATGAGCCTTTCTGTGTGGGTTTACTCTGGGTACTCCAGTTTTCTTCCTACAGTCCAAAACCATGTATGTGATTCTAAATTGAGTGTATGTAAGTGTGCCTAACTAATGGTTAATTCTTCCTGCCTTTCGCCCTTTAGTGGTCTGGTATGGTTAAAATGAATGATAAGGCCAAATGAATGATAAATAAATTTATCTAACAGATAATTGTATGATGAATAGTTGTATCGGATAAGTAGGTTTAAAATAAACGTAATATAATTGTAAAACGTTGAAACAGAGCGCCCTCTTGTGACTTCTTAAAAAAATACAAAAATAGTATTACTATGTATTCTTGAAATGATTTAAAACCAATTCTTAGTGTGTTTAAAAAATATTTACTTTATGAAAAAAGTGTGAATTGATTGTGATTACAGGCGAGATTTCAGCAATTTAATTGTAAAGCTGCTAATATAACCAGTAATTGCACCACTTTATTATCTACAATGCTGATGTCATTGTTCACTAGAGCTGATATATAGTGAACTATAGCTATATATATATTATAGGCAGCTGTTCACACACATTCATGCTCACTAAATCACAATGGAGGAAAACTTGCAAATACAATGATTAAAATATGATGCAATGATTAAAATGATTTTATTCTGATAGTTGATATGCCTTGTGTGATAAGATTGTTAATTGGATTAAACTGCATAAATGAGCACATGAGAACATAATTTCCTTATCAAGCAGACACTTTATGCATATAATCTATACATAATAATCTATGACATATAAAGCTATCTAAATGTATACAACAAGGAGAAAATAATAAATTAATTTTAAAAAAGGAACCGAAATCTCTTCCTGGTGACACCAGACAAGGTTGGCCTGTGGTATAGTCGACATAACCATTATGTGCTCCTACACACATGTATTAAGTATTTAATAAGTAATATTTTTGGCAGTTAACAAAAGTTCAGTGCACAGATTGACTGAAGCGGAAGAACAAACATGTCAAGACAAAAAGCTGGAGACGGAGAAAGACAAATGTAACTGACTTACACCCAGCTGGAAGTGAAACCATATTTACAAGACCATTTTGATTTTAATTGTAAGAAAGGCACCAGCTTTATTGTGCAGTATGCACAGTAGTTTGCACAGGACGACCGAACTGCAGCTTACAGAATCTCAACATCAAACTTGTGCAAGCATGTTGAGGTAAGTTAATAACACATATATGTAATTGTAAAAACAACCTTTATATTTATACACCCCTGCTGTTAAATAAAGTTACCCACTAAATTTTACTCTGAGTAAATTATAAAAGAGATCAATTTTACTCTACTGCAGAGGATTTGTAGACCGATAACTTTACTTGTACTAAAGTAACAATATATTGAAGTAGCAGTAATTATTACTCTTTCCACCTCAGATTATTGTAACTGTATTTTTTTTTTTTTTTGTGGTTCGTGAGTCAAGAATGGGGGCATTGGTGGTTGATTAAGGGGCTCCTATTTTGCCACTAGACCCTGGGTTGGTGGGCCGGCCCTGACATGAAAGGTACTGATATTATAGACCAAACCTTCTGTTAGGGTTACATAGTTAGTATACTTGATATGAACATGCTTACATTTACAACGAAAGGGTGCGACTAAATACCAGCTGCACATTTTTATGGTATCCATGTGGAACCATTCACATCATTTTACAAGTGGGAACTCGGAGCTACATTGGAACATCACAGAAGTTGTAGGTGTGGAGATCAGACACTGCCACCAGGGCACATAATAAAAACATTTAGTAATAGGAAGGAGTGGAGAATAAAAGTATTCATTCATTCATTCATTCATTCATTCATCTTTTTACCAGCTTATTCCTTCATTCAGGTCACAGGGGTGTGCTGGCGGGGTGAGAGGCAGGGGTACACCCTGGACAGGTTGCCAGTCAATCGCAGGACCACACATAGATAAACAACCACTCACACACGGGCAATTTAGGATCACCAATTAACCTATTGTACATGTTTTTGGATAGTGGGAGGAAACCGGAGTCCCTGGAGAAAACCCAGGCAAGAGCACAGAATTGAACCCGGGAACTTCTTGTTGTGAGGCGACCGTGCTAACCACGATGCCACCGCGCGGCATGGAATGAAAGTATAATATATTGTCAATCTTCTTCTAACCCGCTTATTCTTATTAATTTGGGGTCACTGTGTTCTGCTTCCGCCTATACAGCTCACATAGGTTGTAAGAGAGGGGTATACCCTGGACAGGTCGCCAGTCCATCACAGGGCCACACACATAGGCGAGAATTACTAATCAACCTAATGTTTTTGGACAGTGTGAGAAAACCGGAGTACCCGAAGGAAACCTGGGTAGAAACGCGGAGAGAACATGCAAACTCCGCACAGTAATATCCCTTTCGCATGAGCATCGAACCCGGGACCTTCTTGTTTATCATTAAATGTCCATAGAAAGATGATGTTTGTTTGCTTAACAGTATCGTTGAGCAGGTGTATTGGGCGAACTGTAAGAGGCACACACAGGATTATTATATTTACACTATTTTAATTCTTTTAAAAACGATATCAGAAAAATGTATTTAATGTATTTTTAATAAAACATTCTTTAAATAGCGAACATTTCATTCTTTGGCTTTCAGTGTGAGATTAATGAAATAAACATGTCCGTCCGTGGACCCGCCTCTTCAGGACGCTTTCGCCACTGTTAGCTTCAGATTGCTGTACAATTGTAGTGTCTATAAACTGGTTCAAACCGGATTAGATCAAAAACATCACCTCAGATATTTTCAATAGAACCGCGAAGAACCCGGTTCTGGAGTCGTGTGTGTTACACGGTTTATTACACCGACTTCTCTTCATGTTGTTCCAAATAGATTGGCACAGGAATGGAGAACGATTTGGCATCAGAAGACGATATCTGTAAGTAAAAGAACGTTAAAATCGGCCAGTTTTTATTGATTTATTTGTTATTTTGTGCTTGAGGATTATAAGAAGCCATTCATGTAGAATTGACAGCATGAATCATAAATGTAAGCAAATAGCGGGCTGTGTGGAAACCAGGTGGGAACATTAACAATGGATAGAAATGATGAAAGGGTTAATAGGAACATCGGAACCGCGGGAAAAATCGAACTTTTTATTGGCCCGAAGTTAAAACTAATTTTACAAAATACCAAAATTCAGTTATTGTCAACTAAACATACTTTTCAAGTTCATTTACACCATCCAGCTTTCCGATGAAACCTATTAATAACCTTTTATTCCCATAACCCTTTATACCCTT
>JAOTRA010000003.1:4368693-4379173 GCA_026260255.1 Pseudolaguvia tuberculata | reverse complement strand
CGCAGCCAAGCCCGTGCGCGCGCCGCTGCACACCGGCAGCGCGCTGGAGACGCTCAACAGAGAGGAGGACGTGACAATAATTGAGGTTTGATAGGGCTTTTTTAGTCATGGTTACAGACTAAACCATGGTTTCAGAACTGCACAGCATCAGAAGCACTGAGACAGAACTGTGCCAAAAATGGACTAGATCCACTGGGGTGTTTTACAATATACATGTTTTTAAGGTTAGGCCAGCATGTAGTTGCTAGAAAACTGGAAAATTCTTTAATTGAGAATAAATTGGCTCATGTTTCAGGCTAGAGCGGCGCAGTGGCATGGTTAGCATGGTCGCCTCACAACAAGAAGGTCCTGGGTTTGATTCCCGGACCGGGGATCTTTCTGCACGGATTTTCCATGTTCTCCCTGTGCTTGCGTGCGTTTCCTCAGTTGTTCATAGGAGTGAATGTGTGAGTAGTTGTTCGTCTATGTTTTGCCCTGCAATGGACTGGCGATCTGTCCAGGGTGTACCTGCCTGCCGCTTGCCATATGTATACTGGGATAGGCACTAGCAGACCCCCATGACTCGAATTAGGGAATAAACGGGTAAGAAGATGAATGAATGATGAATGAATGTTTCAGGCTAATGAATAAACCAGGAACTACATACTGTAGCTGGTATGTTTTTGGTATGTTCTTCATGTCATCTGAAAAGATCTTAAACATGAAACACAACCAATGCAGGATAACGTGTGCCTTCATGCAACTTAAACATAAGAATTTTTTATGTTTGCCCTTTCCAATTGTTCTAATTAACAGCTGTTGTTTTTTTTCCCTCACAGAAAATATGCGACAGCAGGCCAATGCTGACCCCAACAATGCTAAGAAGTGTGCAACAATGTGAAAGTGTCCTCATAAAACACAATGAAGTTTACAGTAGCTGATCAAAGATATATATACAGTTTCAAAGAGAGTGTAAACTTTCTACAACACACTGATGCAGTCAGTTCCTTAGGACCATTTTAGGACCATGCTGGATACAGAACCTAATGGAGAAAAAGGTAAAATAGTATAGAATACAACAATGATTGGAAATGTAGGATGTGTTGGAGACAAGGTGAGGGAGGCTAGGTTGAGATGGTTTGGACATGTGCAGAGGAGGGACATGCAGTATATTGGTAGGAGAATGCTGAGGATGGAGTTGCCGGGCAGGAAGGAAAAGAGAAAGACCAAGGAGGAGGTTTGTGGATGTGGTGAGGGGAGACATGCAGGCAGTTGAGGTAGATGTAGAGGACGGTAGTGTGGAGAACCCCTAACTGGAGCAGCCGAAAGGCGGAGAAGAAGAAGAAGACGATAACAATGCGAAATGGTAGCCTTGTGGTTAAGGAGTTGGACTAATACCAGAAAGACCGGCTTCCATTCCCACCTCCGCAAAGTAACCACTGTGGGCCCTTGAGCAAGGCCCTTAACCCAGAATTGCTCAGTTGTAAAAAAGAGACCAAAATAAGTCGCTCTGGATAAGCGCATCCGCTAAAAGCCTCAGTGTAACCGTAAGAATGATTGAAAATCTAAATGGTTGGATAAATTCCTTAATCTTAAGGTTTATTTAGCATTTTTATATATAGAGTAAATAGCAGTGAAGGTTAAGAAAACAGGAATGTAATGAGCACTGTACTTCTAACCAATATTGAGCTTGCCAATAATTAGAAGACTTTTTATTAATAACAAACTAAACCTGTTGATTAATTTTTCCTGTAGTTTGTCATTTTTAATCTATCATTAATTCAGGGTAAACAGCTATATTACTAATATAATAATAATGATTATTTTTGTTATTATTACTGATTGTATTTTCATGCATGGTCAGAATACTACTAAGCTTCATTGCCAAACGTTTGTGGCCACCTGAGCATCACAAAGACTTGAATTTCAAAGCAATATAGTGTTAGTATTATCATTCTCTTTGTGCTAGCAGACATCATTTATTAGGCAATCTATATTACTTCATTCAAAATGAATCACTGATGGAAGATTTTCTTAAATAGAGACAAATATCCAACAAAGTTTGCTGGAAAAATGTGTTATCAATATAAGTGTTCGATCTTTTTTAAATGTTTAGTGTTTACTATTTCCTGCGTCCTTTAATTGAATGCAATTTTATGCTTTGTAATTACATTCATAATTGACATTTGCATTACTTTATGCTAATAGGATTATTTTATTATGTTGTGTGAGTGAGTGGTTGTTTGTTTATGTATTGCCCTGTGATGGACTGGCGACCAGTCCAGGGTGTACCCCTGCCTCTCGCCTTATGTGTGCTGGGATAGGTGCAGCAGACCCGTGACCCCAAATTAAGAATAAGTGGGTAAGAAGATGAATGAATGAAATGTTCAGTGTTTATTGTCATGTGCACAGTAAAGGAAACAGATTTCCCTGTAGAATGAAACTCTTACTATGCTGTTCACACCAAATGCCAAAAGTAGAGATACAAAATGATTTAAAGGTAAAACAAGTAAGTAAGAATAAAGGGCATAAAATAAGAGTAAAAGTCAATTAAATAAATAAATAAATAAATGTGCAAGTGTGTGTTACATCTCCATGATGTGCAAATCTTCGCAGAGAATGAATGAAATTGTGGGAAAAGACTATCAAGATGTCGATAGTGTTCTACCAATACAGCTATACAATATGAATGTGCAATTGAACAGGAATAGACAGTGGTAGTGTAGACAGTAGTGCAATAATCATAGGGTGCAAGGGTTCCTCAGTCTGGTGGTCCTACACTTCACACTCCTGTACCTACTGCCAGAGGGGAGAAGAGTGAACAGTCCTTGTTGTGGGTGGGAAGGGTCTTTTATGATGGAGGCAAGTCTCCTGTTGGTAGATGCTCTGCATGGAGGGCAAATGAGTCCTGGTGATCTTAGTCTTCACCGCTCTCTGCCGGCGTTTGCAGTCCATTGCGGCGAAGCTGCCGCACCACACAGTAATGCATTTGGTCAGGATAAACTCAACAACGCAGCTGTAGATGTTGCTGAGGATCTTTGGTGACATTCCAAACCTCATCAAACTCCTCAGGAAGTAGCCGTTGCTGATTAGTATAGCTGTTGTCCTGATTACAGCTTTACATTGAATCTTGGTAACTTATTATTCAATTATTTGTACTTATAATAATGGTTAAAAAAGACCTAATCGATTTGAATGAATATTTATTTACATACAGTTCATGCAGATAGTAGATTGTGCAAGGATACAATTAATGTGTTCTTAAATACTGAAAAGAAATTTTCATAAAGATTATTGACATCAAGTTGGAGTCTCTGCTTAAAAATAAATATATTCAGGCACCTTAGACAAATAAATGTTGCAGAAAAGCCACAGTTTAGCATAAAGCTGAAAATAGTAACCTCAACCGAGAGCTCAGTTCTAGTATAGCAATACAATAGTTTATTAAGTCCATCCATCTGGCTAAAAATCTGATCCTAAATCTTCATTCATTCATTCATTTTCGTACCCAATTATTCCCTAATTTGGTGTCACTGGAGTCCGATAAACCCTAGACAGGTCGCCAGTCCATCGCAGGGCACACAGACAACCAACCAATTACACACATTAACTCCTATGGGCAAGGTTGACTCACCAATCAACCTATGTACATGTTTTCAAACTCCATACAGAAAAATCCCCGGCCAGGGAATCTGTTAACATACTAGATGTAATTGGTTTGTATTGAATGTACAGTATATCTTAACAGACTGATATAATAATGATTTAAGTTCCACAAGTCACCGGTTCTTTGTCTATGGTAAAATGAATCAAAAAAAAAAAAAAAACCGCTTTAAAAGACAAATGTTATTTACACTAGTCTCTTTACACTAGCACTTCAAACTGCACCCAAACTCCATCTGACATATTAGAAGAATTGTGAAATTGTAAAGCATATATATATGACTAAATCTTTCTATCTGAATATGATTACATTGGATTTACTCTGAAATGTTGCACCAGAGTGTCAACCTTAAGGTTTAAACACCAGTAAATAAATACTTATCTTACCCAAAGTCTTTGTTTTTTAATGAACACAAATCCTGTCCGCTCAAACCGGTATGAGCTCGGGTCCTGCAGAAGTGTTGAAACACACAGGCAAGTTAAGGCAAGTTCCTTTCAGGATCACTGACTCTGTTGGCCGCTGTATTACTTAATTGATTGAGTGATTTAGCAAGTTTTTGTTTGCCATAGTTGCCTAGTTTGCTTATTAGGGTCCAACGTACACTTACAAAGAACAATATTTCACTCTTACTGCATTGTTTGTATAAAGCTGCTTTCAAACATACTGTATATCCACTGATAAAAGCAATATACAAATGAACAAAATCAATATTTTTGTACCCTGCATTAATGTTATATCACATCAATCAAATGCATGACTATAAACTGCATTACGAAATAAAGACAGCATAGTGTCAGTGTTCAGCTACAAAGTGGAGGTTGGTAAATGTTTCTAAACTGAAATCATCTGTCCATGCATTCAATTGTAAGTTTTAATCAGCGCATGAGTTACAGAAACAAAAGAAAAGCACAAAAAATGACAACATGAAGCGAAGAACTTACGGAATACAAGGTTTAAGGCAACCAGTTCAAAATGGCATCCCGTGAAAGAAGACTAAGTATCTAATTATTTACAGTAATAATACTTATCAAAATATCATTTCTGGACCGTAAAAATAGGCTCTTTTAGTTCAACATATTTGATTGAATCCATTGTAGAAAAACATGAGGCCAAATGAAGGTATTTCCCAGCATGTGACATATATCACTGAAGTAAAGAATCACAGCTTCTGTAATCGGCTCAGCATAGGCTGTGATCCGAAGAGGGGCCAGTGGCGAGGGTGATCTTATGATTCATCATTGCTTTCATTGATGTTATGCAGATTGCTCTTTTGGACCTCAAGCTCCTCTGCACTCACCATAGCAGGGTTAATGGCAGCGTATCTTGTCCCGTGAAACTGTCGCAAGTGTATCTACAGAATCAACGTAACAATAATAAGAGTATGATTAAATATGTTTGCCTTTTAATTTAGAACATACTGTAGAAAATCAATCACTTACTTGGATGTAAAGATTAACTTCTGCGCTTCGGCAAAGGTAGGGGAAGTTGCCGCCAGTTTTGAGGTGAGCCCTTCTGGCATTCGGATAGAGTTTATACATTTCCTCTTTCGCCTCATTTGAAAGAGCACTCTGATCGAACACCTAACACACAACCGCACAAACTTACAGTACACTGCATAGAAAATAAAGTGAGGTAATCAAGAAGTGAAATATTAGGCAGGATAAGCCTACATCCATAATGGTGACTGAAACATCCTTTATTTTGTGAGGTTCAATATAGGAGTTTTGGCAGTTCAGAGTGAGTCGGGATGCCAGTTCACTTTGGTTCAGGCTCTCCAGCTAAAAATACACACAAACAGAACTGATCAGCAAGCATAAGAAACAAAGTTTTCTTTTAATTAACTGCAAATTCATCTACAGCTTTACGTTTAACTCAATTAACCACCACAGCATTTAACCTGTTTTAGTAAAACAATAGAACTTCCTAAAAGTTTAACTCAACAATCAATGAAACAAATAATTGTGTTGACTTAATAACATCAATATGCAACAACATCAACAATATAAGGTTTTTAAACATAATTGAAAGTAAATCAAATCACTTTATCTCAATATATTTGACCAAAGATTTGAAACTCAAGATAAACATGCTGCAGATAAGTGTGGATTAAATTATTATATTTGGTACCATTCATAAACAATACTGTGCAAAATATGCTCTCTCATTTAATGTATTGTGGCTTTATGTTGTGTTTATGTTTCAAATAATTGCATGCAAAAAAAAATATTTTTCCTGGATCAAATGTTTAAGACGATGAAGCCAGTTGGATAGATTGAAAAATACCTCATTTGCAGTGATTTCTCTGATTATTATAAAACATGAAGGTCTAGTTGTTTGTATAACGTCTAATCCTTAGTAGCGAAGCAGAAGAAATTAGTTACGCTAATTGCACTATTAATTGACGCACTATGGGAATATTTCACAGCACCTATATGTTGCCATTGCTGGGCTCCTGATAAAGGCCCAGAAAAGCATACGCAAAAATGTCCGCCAAAATGTAAATTTAAGAAAGAATCTGCTTATAATCTATTACATACAAGCTCATCATTCAAAAACAGCAGAAGTCAGATCATGGCTTGCATGACTGCTTTGGAACAGGCTCACTTATCTTTACTAAAGATGTTGCAGTAGAATAAATTCTGAAAAAACAATCAATTTTTTTCCCTTCAGTAGGACAACCACTCAACACAACAGAAGACAAACGTCAATCACCAGGCCTTAAGCCAAAGTGAGCAGCATATTACCTCCTAACTGGCGAAACCTTCGAAAACAAAATCTGATATAATGCGTGATACAAGCCTATAAAAAGGATCTCAAAAGAAAAATGCAACAATTTGGGAAAGTCAGTGGATTGATGGTTTAATGCATTTAGCAAAGGATATTACATTAAAATGATTTTGTTTTCTTAAAGATAAGGTGATTTGCAAAATGTGCCTCTGTATTAGGTTGTTTAATGTATCCAGTGTAAAAGTAAAAAGTTAATATTTCTCCATATTCACCTTTTAACACAAATTATTGTCTGTGTATAGCAAAACCAATTAAATATTTTCCCATTCAATATAAGGGATTGTATGTTTACCTCTCCTACATGTTTTGTGTATTGTATGTTTATCTTAATTGTATGTCTACCTCCACAAACCTGGAACAAGCAGAAAAAATGAATTCAGGAATACTAATTACTCACTCGGTCCACCATAAAGTCAATGGCATCTGCCATTTTGGAATCAACAGGTCCTTTGGCAAAGTTCCCAAGAACAATCTTCTTAAGCATAAAGGCAGGCATCAACCAGAAACTGGGAGGAAAGAACATTAAAAAATCATCAAACATAAAAAATAAATTTAAATTCTATACAAAATCTGTATAGAGTGGAGGGGCTCTACCTGTTAGAGGTCCATGTTTGGTTAAAAATAGACGTATCGCTAAACGAATTGCACAGGATCAGCGAATGCACTCTAGGTGATTTGTATGTGACCTCTGCGAATTTCTGGGCCAGAAATCCTCCAAGGGAAGCACCAAATAAATGCACCTACATGCGAATAAAAATAGGATGAATGTACTTTTTGTAACATGGGATTTTCAGGTGGAACTTTTTTTTTAATGAAGAAGACAAATTGGACAAACCCTATCAAGTTGCAAGTGGTCTAGAAGTTTTTTAAATCCATCACAGAATTCCAAAAGATCCCAATAGACTGGGTACTGAAGCTGTGGCAAACATATGACTGGTTACGTGATTAAAATGATACAACAAAAAGTCTAGAATGAATCAATTGTAGGAGTGTTACAATTTTTATATTATAGTTACAGCTGTACTTTGAACTACAGAATAAAAAACTGTAATAGAAATAAACTGGGGATTACCAAAACAATAAAAATAACACACGCATTTCTATACTAGTATAAAATGTTTTAGAAAATATATTTAATAACATCCACATTCTCAAGAAAAACATCTCTATACACGGGTGTTTCCTGTGTTACTAGTTCTTTCCTCTATAGTCACTTGACACATACATCCACCTTGCAAACACACTAAAACACTTGCATTTTAATCTCACAGCATTTCCACACCCGTGTAGCAGATATAATCCCAAATGTTATGGACTTTACCGAAATGACCCGGTAGCCCCATCCAGTAAGAGCCAACACTTGCTGGAAGAAAACTTCAGCCGTGCCGCTCACAGGAGGAAGAAAGATGATTGGGCACCTGATGCTTTTGGGTCCGGCATCATATAGCGACCAAACTTTGCTGTCATCATCGTCCACAATAATCTAAACATGACAAACAAGTCCAAGTCACATTGCTGAATAGAGGATAGAAATCACAAGACTAATCACATGGTACAATTTATTACCCAATATAGCAACCTAAAAGAAATGAACAAGAATAAAAGAATGACCAAAGCACATTACTATTATTATTAAGTCCCACAACATAAAAGAAAAAATAGGTTATAATAAAAGGAAAAAACACTTACTCTCTTGAGCGGCACAGAGCTTCGAAACCAGTTGTAGTCAGGTGATATTCTTATCTCCTCCATCTTTACCAAAATTTAAAAAAAAGAATAAAAGTAAAGGTTAGAAAAAAATTGAGCTATTAATATAAACCGACGGCAAGAAGGTCCCGGGTTCGTTTCCAGTGCTGGGATCTTTCTGTGAAGAGTTTGCATGTTCTCCTATTTCCTCCAAGTACTCTGGTTTCCTCCCACAGTCCAAAAACATGAGTGAGTGGGCAAGTGAGTATCAACCGATAATTAACCCAAAAATGTTGCTTAAGTTTTTGATCAGTTGAGAGTGAACACATCATCTTCCTCCCCCCCCCCACCCCCACCCCCACTTCACCATGCTGAATTAAAAACAAGAACATTATGTACTAAGGTAATGGCTAAAATTAGTTAAGAGTTTTAATTAGTTGCTATTTTTCTGACTGGAATATCTAAAACAGGAAGGAACTTTTTACGACCCAGGCATTGCACTACATTCTCATTATTATTCTCATATCGTAGTCATATAGTGAAGGATTTAGCCAATTCGAGTGTTTTATCGACATTTATTACAAAAAGCGGTAAAACTATTTTATAGTCAATTTATAAGTAACTTATTTAACTTATTTACACTTCAAACAAAAAAATGCACTGCAAACTCAATTCCTATTCTTCATCAAAAACGTTAGCAAGTTAATGATTTGTTCAAACTGACAACTATTCAACTCTAGGAAAAGATTTATTACAACTAAATCACCGTCTTTAGTAAATGTTAAACTAAATGATTTTTTCGAGAATGTACCTTTGCGCAAAAATTGTTATCCGCAGATTAGCAACATTTTAGCTTTTTTTGCAGTCACATGATAGTTTACTTCCGCATCTAACATCGCTAGAATTGCTATGCGCATGCGCGAACTATGTTCTCTTAGACAATACGCATGCTCCGTGTAATAAAACGTCTATACGTCCATCCATCCATTCTGCAACATACAGAAACAACCACACCCACCCACCCACCCACCCACACACACACACACACACACACACTAAATTATAATATTTTTGGGAGTAAACACACACCAGCAATGCAAACCCCTCACAGAAAAATCTCTGCTGGGGATACAAGTAAAAATTATATAAAGGAATTTTAATAATTAGGACGTGTTTTCAAACTGTGTATAATGGAGACTAATACATTTTGCTTTATGTAAATGTAATAAATAAATGGGAAAAATCGAATAATATATTCTAATTTTCATTCAATCTTTACATCTACATTTTGAATGTGACTTTAATAATGCTTTAATAGTTAATACTTTTTATTCAATTTCCTTATTTTTAAGTTGCATTATTTATTCATTCACTCATTCATTCATTCTCTAATTCGGGGTCACGTAGTTTGCTGAAGACTATCCCAGTGCACATAGGGCGAGAGGCAGGAGTACACCTTGGACCCTGGTTATTTGTCTATGTGTACAAGTTCAACACAGGGCACACACATTCACTCCTATGGGCAATTTAGAATCACCTTCTTCATTCATCTGCTCCAGAAAAGGTTGCCACAGTGGATTACTCTTCTCCATACTCTACATCTGCCTCTTTCACCCCAACTACCTACATGTCTTTCCTCACCATATCCATAAACCTTGGTCCTCCTCTTTTCCTCTTGCCCGGCACCTCCATCCTCAGCATTCTTTTACCAATATACTGCATGTCCTCCTCTGCACATGTCCAAAACTTCTCAATCTAGCCTTCCTCACCTTGTCTCCAAAACATCCTACATGTGGCGTCCCTCTAATAAACTCATTTCTAATTCTGTCCATCCATCCTCATCACTCCCAATAAAAATCTCAACATCTTCAACTCTGCCACCTCCAGCTCCTCCTCCTGTCTTTTGGACAACGCCACTGTCTCTAATTTAGAATCACCAATCAACTTAATTTACATATTTTTGAACTGTGGGAAGAAACCAGTGTACCCGGAGGAAACACACACCAGTGGTCCTTTTTGTTTTGAGGCGACCATGAATACTTTTATGTCACTTTACTGTTTTTATTATTATTATTATTATTAATAATAATAATAATAATAATAATAATAATATAATCAAATTACTTGTAAAAGTAATAATAATAATAATAACAATAATAATAATAATAATAATAATAATAATAATAATAATTGTTTTATTATTTAGTTATATTGTGGGTGTTAATATGTTCCTAATAATAATAATAAGTAGTAGTAGTAGTAGTATAATGATGATGTCGATTATGATGATCTTCTTCTTCTCCTTTCGGCTGCTCCCGTTAGGGGTCGCCACAGCGGATCATTCTTCTCCACCCTACCCTGTCC
>JAOTRA010000003.1:4319778-4351329 GCA_026260255.1 Pseudolaguvia tuberculata | reverse complement strand
CACATGTCCAAACCATCTCAACCTAGCCTCTCTCACCTTGTCTCCAAAACATCCTACATGCGCCGTCCCTCTAATAATTAAATATTTGATGTTAAAATGGTGTACTTCTAACAGTTGACTCTTGCTGCTTCTCTTTACTCCAGGCATGTTTCCAGAAAAGGAGAGTGATGAGGTTTTTGAAGGTCACCTGGAACGACTTAGGACCCTGATCAAGAAACGCACAGCTGTCTACGGGGTCGAGGAGAAAGCATTGAGAGTAATGTTGGAGGGAGAGCAGGAAGAGGAGCGCAAACGTGATAACGAGAGGCGGCAAAAGAAAGAAAGGGAGAAGCTGCTGCAGAGAAAGCGGGAGATCAGCACCATGCTGTTTGGGGGTAAATGCCAGAAAAATTATTCCTTTTGTACTTGGTAGTGTTTTCTTTTATTTCAGTTTTTACATTTACAAACACCAGTCCAACACAATCATCATTTTAATCATTAGTATACCACTTTCCCCTATTTTAAACTGTGTACATACCTCCAGTTTTTATTGTTTTGATGCAATTTTTTTTAGTAAAACATTTGTTTAAATGTGTGTGTTTATTACTTACTTCTACTTCATTTTATCAGCTGAACTTCCCCTTGATCATCCTCTTCAACCGTACCAACCGTACCAGGAGTACTACACCCAGGCTGAGAACTCGCTGCCTGTGCTCATTCAAATAAGGTGAGGAAAAGTATATCATATTAACTGAATCAGCACTGTTATTGTCAATTCTCAAGTGTGTGTATAATGTTGTTAATTAACTGTTTATCCACTGTGTCATTCTTTTTAAAAATTAATCACTGATTTTAGTCATGTTTTTACCCAAAGTTTCATCATCAGGTCATCATAATAATAAGCCTTTTCTATAAATAATAATAATAATAATAATAATAAAATTGAAAATAAGAAAAAACAATAACTACCTTAAGTACTTAATGTCATATTGTATCTCCATTAAATCAACAACTATGTTATGTAGCTAAATTATATATTTAATATCTCAATTGTAAATTCAATAATTATAAAGTAAAAAACTAATTTATTATGGTTATTATTTTATTTAAAACCTAGGATATGTTGAATTTATATTATTGTTTCTTCCCCTTTTTTGCATGATGCCTTCTGCTAATTATTAAAGCGGTGATTGGGTTCTTTAATCTTTAATATAATCTTACCTGCTTATTCCCTAATTTGGGGTCACAGGGGTCTGCTGGTGCCGATATCCGGTCACATAGGGCAAGAGGCGGGGGTGCACCAGTACATCGCAAGGCCAAACAACCATTCATATACACATTCACTCCTATGGACAATTTAAAATTGCACGTTTCTGCACGTTTTTGGACTGTGGGAGGAAACCCACGCAAGTGCTGGAGAACATGCAAACTCCTTACAGAAAGATCCCGGCCGGGATTCGAACACAGGACCTTCTTGTTGTGAGGCAACTGTGCTATCCACTACGCCACCGCGCCGCCCTATAATAATAATTATTTAAAAAAATTCTTAAATAGGGAAATGTATAATCTGTAACCCATTATATTACCAAAGTATCCTTCCTACCACGTAATTTGTGCTGTGTATGTCCATATCTGGAGCTCTGGAGAAGAACGTCACTGCATGTGTAACATGCTTGGTTGTGTAATGTAGTTCAATTAAATTGCATGTATTGTAGCAACATAACAGCCAAAACATTGTTTAGTTATGTCTCTTTCATATATTTTCTCTACCCCCAGGAGGGAATGGGATCAGTTTCTGGTTCCTGTAGATCATCCCGAAGGTTCCACCATTCCACAGGGATGGGTTCTACCAGATCCTCCAGCAGATGATGTTTGGGCCACTGCACTAGAAAAATAAATATCTAATAAACCAACATCCCATTCACTACTGACTGATGTTTTATCTGGACATATTTTATGTTGCACTCATTTCTGATTATTCTTTAATGTAGCGCAAAAATACAAATAAAAGTAAAGTGCAAGCAGGCAGTTTATCTAGTGAATAAAGTATTTGCAGGAAATTCTCTGGAACCTTCTTCTTCTGTGCATCTTGGTGGAGCAATAATGTTGGATAGGTGATGTTTGTCTAATTAATGCAACAATCATTTACAAAAAGATTTTATTGCCTAGATACCTTTTTTAATGTTTATATCTTCTGTATAATGTGTTTTGATTGATTTAATAGAAGTCTGGTAAACAGCTGCCAGTGAAATGGATTAGTGGAGCAGAGCCTTATCCTTATAAGCAGATGCACAGTAACATCGCAATAACACAGCATTAGCTCTTAGACCACACACACTCTCCAGAAAACACAGGTGGGTGATGTTCATGCTGTTTGATTGGGTAATGTTTACAAGGAAAATGGGTTTCTTTCGCTTTTTGATGCTTTATAGTTTGAAGTTGTTTTAGATAAGGATATTATTTGACTGGTAGTTGCTTATATTTATTTGTATGAGTCACTTGGATTGTAGATTTTTGTGTTATCCTGTCATCACAAGAACCCAAACACAATCCAGTTAGTATCTATTGGGATGAATTAAGTTTGGCTACTTGGTCAGGGTTAAAATTTAAACAGGATGTGTTAGTTTTACCGACCAGGCATCCTTGTGATAAATATTGATGTATCACGTGTTCAACATATATTTTAGACTGGAAATATATGTTTATAGTATCAGCGTGGCATAGTGGTTAGTACATTCAGCTCTAACAGTATTAGTGAGATCAGACACTAATGTAAGTTAAGGAGGTCTGGGGTGCAGTCAACATTCCAGCTCATCCCAAAAGTGTTAACTGGTGGTGACTTTGAGAGATCTTTTTTTTTTTTTCCCACACTAATAATAACCCAGCAAGTGATAATGGAGCTTAGGGGCTTTGTGCCCAGAGTCATTGTCATGATGGAACAATGTCTTTTTAGTTCTAGTTAGTGAAGGAATAATGTAATGCTACAACCTACAACAGCTTTCCAGACAACTGTGGACTTTTAGATTGGTAGCAACAGTTTGTAGAGAAACCACATATGGATCTGATGGTGACCAAAAACCTTTGGCAATAAAGTGTATTTCACAAACTAAGCAAGGGAATGTACATTATATAGTATATAAGGTAATTATGTAATAATACTTTATAAATTATTTAACATGTGTTTCATGCTCGTTTTGTGAAATGTCTTAGACAGGTTAATATGGAGGTTAGTATGAAGAGTAGTTTGTCATGCATATGCAGCACTGTTGTGCTCTGGCTAACCTGGGTTTCATTCTGGTATACAAAGAAGGCTTAAAATGTATTTGTGAGAAAAACACTTTATGTAAATAAATGATGTCCTTGCAAATTCTTTGACTTTTGTTCCTCACAGTATTAAGATTAAAGTTGTGTTTCAAAGTGTTCCTTTTCTATTTGTCTATTGCATTTGGAAGTTATCTGACTTTTTGAACCCGCTGGCTTTGCTTCACAAGAATGAGAACAATCCAAGAGATTTTACTAAGCATCTGGTCTGATTTAAAAGGTCTGAAACCATCTGCTTCGGGTACGTTCAAAGCAGCATGATTAGTTAAAGATCCTGAGCTTTCACAGGAATTTGCTATCCGCTTTGTAACAAATTTTGCTACAAAGGTAAACTTACTGTCCATCCAGTTATAACCTGATATCAGTTCCCTGTATTTCTCATGAGGGAAATAACCAACCAAACACTTTTCCAGATCAATATCTCCAAGAGTTAAGTAAGTGAGACCAGTTAATACCTGCAAGTCATATGGTGAGGACTGTGTAATCTCTAATACTTTAATCCTCCGTCTGCATACACAGTTTGGTATTTAAAGCATGGAACCCAGAAGTTCTTTTTTTATACAAAGCATTTCAGGTGAAGATCTGGTTCTTCAGGAAAATAAAACCAGCTGCGGTGGTTTAGTCTAAATTAGAGCAATCTAACCTTTTTTTCCATGAAATTCTACTGATTTGTCTTTTCAGGGAGAGAGAGAGAATGTCTTGGTTGGATGAAATACCCATGAAAATTCATCTGGGCTTGGATGAAGAAGTCAGAAAGCAGGTGGAATTTATGACAGCTTCAGAAATCATTGTACCAGACTATCGTAAGATCCTGCAGGAAACAAAGGTTGTTGTATTTTGCTGCTTTTCAATTGATCTCAAAAATGATCTGCTAGCCTGCTGGCTACTTTCATCGTTTACTTTTACTCTGATATTTTGCAATACTTCATTCATTCATCCATTCAACTTCTTCCCTGCTTTTTTTCCTAATTCGGGGTCACTGGAGCCTATCCCAGCACACATAGAGTGAGAGGAAGAGGTACACACTGGACAGGTCACCAGTCCATCGAATGGCCACACACACACACACACACACACACACACATACATTCACTCCTATGGGCAATTTAAAATCACCAATCAACCTAATATACATGTTTTTAGACTGTGGGAGGAAACCAGACTACCCATGAACCCAGTATCGGGTGGGCTGAGGGGGCATACCCGACTGATACACCTCTAAATACCACAACTCATGCCTTAATTATAAAATCCATTTTAATCTTCCTGACCTTTCGGCTGCTCCCGTTACCGCAGAGAGATCGCTCTTCTCCCCACTGTCCTGTCCTCTACATCTGCTTCTTTCACCCCAACTACCTGCATGTCTTCCCTCACCACATCTATAAACCTCCTCTTTGGTCTTCTTCTTTTCCTCCTGCCTGGCACCTCTGTCCTCATTAATTGTCTATCAAATATTCATCTACTGCATTTCCCTCCTCTGCACATGTCCAAACCATCTCAACCTAGCCTTCCTCACCTTGTCTTCAAAACATCCAACATGCACCGTCCTTCATTTCTAATCCTGTCCATCCTTGTCATTCCCAATGAAAATCTCAATAACTTCAACTCTGCCACCTTCAGCTCCTCCTCCTGTCTTTTTGACAACGCCACTGTCTCTAAACTGTACAATACTGCAGGTCTCACTACAGTTCTATAAACTTTCCCTTTCACTCTTGCTGAAACTCATTGATCAATACATGTTATCCAATACATGTTCAATAAAAATCACTCACTTAAATACCTTTACCTGTTCAATTAGCATAGTCAGTGCAAAATATTATCAATAACGCAGAGAACCCAGAGGTATCGCATATACCTCTAAAGACAAAACCTTGGTTTCTGAGGCAGAGCAACTACTACACCAGCCAATACACCATATTTTATCATTGCGTTACTTATCATGATCCTATGTGAATGTTATTTGCAGATGTCAGAGTTAGTACATTAAACACAAACATAGAATCTTCCCTAAAGCCTCCCAGAACACAGATAGTCAAACTTTGCAGTTTCAAATTTTTGCTAAAACACAATTCATCTAACTTTTCAATTGAATTATGTCATCCTTCTGGACTTAATTTATCAAAGCGTATTGTTCTGGGAAAATATCTTCTGGACTCTATAGCTCTGGCATTACTACTGGATCAATGGAATTGAACTAAAACATCTACTGGCTCCAGTGATGTTTAATTATTACTAAGGATTAGCAGTCTGATGAATAAACAGATAGATATAGCTAGTCAGGTGCTAGTAACTATCATCATGACTGACAACATGCTTTTGGAAGGTTAGTTTAAACAGGCAAAAAAAAAAAAAATAGTTCTTAGAACATAACGTTCAAGTTAACATCCCAGAATAAATCTTTTACTGCGAATCGTCTGTTAGCAGACGTCTGTTCTTTATACCAGCTCTTACTGAATGCAAGAACACATCAGGTTCAGATGTTTTGCCATTAATGTGAGTGGAGAGCCAATTGTATCTGTTATCTGATCTGAATAGAGCTTGTGGAAGCCTTTTATGGATATAGTAGTGCTGTGTTCATTCAAGCTCCCACTCAGACTTTTCTTTGTCCATCCAGAACCAACATTCAGTGTCTGTGTTAGATGAGAGTGATTGGATAAGACTGTTGAGTTTGGCTGGAGTTTTGATTTACCCCTTGAATGACTTTATTCAGGTTCTCTCAGTCATCACAGTGCAAAACCAGGGTTTATATTCAGTGGGATTCAAACTGCATTACGACATATCTTAGGTCCATGCTGTGTTATATACTCTGGCGTTTTGACAAAATTTTTCACAGGAAACTGCATGAATAACCTCATTTGGTATTTCATCAAGCATCTTGCCAACGCCAAATATTGTTTCCAAGCTTTTAATCTAGATAAGAAACTATCTGCTGTTCAATTTAGAATCGTAACCTCCATTTCTTTGAGTATCTGCGGTAATGCCAGTGAAACATCCCTATTGTTTGTCTCTTGTATTGACAGTATGTCTTCAGTCTGGAGAATTGGGTTCTAACAGGTGTGCAGGATGGCTATGGTGCACCAAACATCCAGTTCTGCAATGCAGCATCTTGTCCTCCATACTGGATGTTGTTCAGAAGTCCCCAGCAGAGCAGGTTGGCTAGCCGCTGGTGCAGTAACTTCTGGGAATCAAATATTCTGTGTTGTAGCCGCAGTCTAAATGAAACTCATTTTCACACTGGGAATGACAAAGTCATGTTTAACATTTCCAATTCGGATGATGATGATGATTCTTCAGATAACGAGAAGGGGTTAACAAGAACAAATTGGCACCGTTCCGGTAGACAAGAGCTAGAAATGAATGACCTGCACTCTGGCAGCTCTTCACGTCTCAACTTATCATCGTGTTGCGGTGTCTCTTTACAGCAGGACTCCCACATCCTACAGTGCTCTCTAATCAATTTAAAAGCACAGGAAAAGAACTTATGGAAAATACAGAATCACAAAGACTCTTTTTTTGAGCATTCGGAAAGCCACATTACGTCCATCACACAGGTCAGAAAATTACAGCCTGAAGTAGGCTTCTATTGGCTTTAATCAAATTATGGTTATTCAGGTTTAAAACTATCATTATTTTACGGTCACTTATAGTTAGCTTGTATAGTTTGTAATCATTCCTTCATGTTCTAACCCACATAATTCCTAATTCGGGTTCACAGGGGTTTGCTGGAGTCTAGCCCAGCACACTCCTATGAGCAATTTAGAATCACCAATCAATCTAATGTACTTGTTTTTTGGAATGTTGGAGGAAACCAGAGAACCCGTAGAGAACTCTGCACAGGAAGACCCCTTGCCCTTGCTGTGAGGCAACTGTGCTAACCACTATACTACTGTGCCGCCCAGTCTGTAATCATTGCTCTCATAATGTGTCTTCATCCTAAGGAACTTTAACCAATAGGACTCATAGAACTAGGCTAATTCACCAGTATAAGTAAAATTATTTACTGTTAGGATTAACCTTTCGGCTATTTTAGGCTAGTAACTAGCAACTGATAGCACTTACTTGCATGTGACATAATTCTACAGGCTATTTTCACTTGATCAATCCACATTTCTTAGCTGTTCCCTAAAGATCCAAGTGGCTAATAATAACAAGTGTAAAGACTTTTCTTGGAAACTGCCCAAGCTGCCACAAGTCAGTAAGGATTAGCACATGGAAAGGCCTATTAGATGTCATTCCCACCAAGGCTAAGTTTTAAGGTCAGCATTGAGGTAAAATATCAACTTTCAAGGTCTATGACATCATGTATATGCTATGTCCGACACACAGAGATCTGTGGGATTTCACATAGGGTGAGTAAATGAGTTAAATAAAATCCATGCATTGGTCTGGAAAGAGAGAAAACATCCTCTCCCCCATAACTGTTTAGAATTATTAGAAATATTTAGGAACATATCAAGTTAGAAATGCTATGTTAATTCATTAGAAAATGTAAGATCAATACTAGCCTTTGAACAGTTGTTAATTTATTGTATTATTTTTCTTTCTTGGCAATAAAACAATATTTCTTTACTTCTCTTCTTTTGTGGAAACTTGTTTTTCACATTAGCGATATTGGTGCTTTCCTTTCCAGTCTTCAGATCTGCTCACCATCATGCCCCTGGCCCCTACATGGCCTCTTGATTCCCGTGTAACAGTCTATGACTCGTCTGTGGAACTTCTCTCAGCTCTCAGTCCTGAAGAACAGCAGCTGTTGGAGGCTGTAATGGCGCACGGATACCCACTGCGTACAGCCATCAATGCCCTTCAGAAAACTGGCTATCAAAACCCAGAGCAGGTCAGTAAGGTCAGATTAAAAAGGCTCTATTAATGTTGTTGCTGGTCATTCATTCATTCATTAATTTTCTTACCTGCTTAGTCCCTAATTCGGGGTAATAGGGCTTTGCCTATCCCAGCACACAGAGACAGGGGTACGCCCTGGACAGGTTGCCAGTCCTCTCACAGAATCACATATAGATGAACAACCACTCAAACACATTCACTGCTATGGCCAATTTATAATCACCAATCAACCTAATGTACATGTTTCTGGACTGTGGGAGGAAACCAGAGTACCCGGAGTAAACCCACTCAAGCGCAGGGAGAACATGCAAACTCCACACAGAAAGATCAAACCCAGGACCTTCTTGTTGTAAGGCGAGCTTGCTAACCAATACACCACCGCACAATCTACTGTAGAGTAGCTGCCACTAGTGGGTCCCTGAGCAAGGCCCTTAACCCTACACCGATAGTTCCAAATGTCCAAAATAGGATATACATAGCTTAAAATGGAACCTTGGCTTTAGTGCTAAATATTTTTTCACTGTCTCTGGAATACACAAACAGTATGATCAGTATACGGTATAGATCTTTACTCTGAGTGATTTTAATACTTTCACTATTCAAAGGCTTAGATTAAAGAACCCACAATATATTTGGTAACTATTATGTCTGAGGTGGTGGTTGGTTATGGTGTTGGCCTGCTTACTGGAAGATTGTGGATTTGATTCCCAGTAACACCAAGTGACCCCTGCTGGGCCCCTATAACCCCAATCGCCCATAAATGTAAGTTGCTCTGAATAGAGATGTCTGCCAAATCCTGTAAATGTATTTACTTTATAAGTGCCCACTAAACATTCTTTGTAGTCTTTCAACCTTCCATTTGCTTTAACCTTTGCACCGGCAATTAAATAATCTTATAAACAAGTAACATTTTCAGAAATATGTACTAGGATCCCATTTCTCTGATTTCATGGCTAATTAAAGTCAGATACACTGCTTTCATAAAGAAGTTTCGACCTCTCTGGATGCATTTCTCAAATCTTTATATCACAAGGTACAGACAGTACCAAATTCAATTTATGTGAATTAATCCTGGGAGTATCACATGGGAATTAACAAAAGGTTTGTGTAAAATTAGTTCATTATATAACACCCTTCACTGCTGCCAAATATTTTATTTACTTATAAATGTTTTATTTTCACTATATACTTCAGTGAAGTCGCTTTTTGGGAAACATCTGGTTTCAGGTCATTTTAATCCAATTCTGCTATATAACGAGTATATACACATAGCATACCTTAGCTAAATAAATAACATATCTTGCTGAAATTTCCATCAGCAGGCATGTTAATTGATTCTAGTGCCATTTTTTTAATGATAGAATAGAAAATCAACTTTATAAGGGATGCTAATGGTGTAAGTAAAGTAAAGTAGGATATACCGATGACATTGGAGTAGCAACATTGCTCTGGTTAAAGAAAGCTTTAAAATAAGCTAAATTAATTTGTACCTTCTGAATCATGTTGAGTAAACTGCAATGAAGTTTACAAAATGATAATCATTCCCATCCCAAACAGTAAACAAATCTGCCACCAACACAATTTATGTCTCTCCTTTAAGAGTTGTGATAAATAGCAAAAAAAAAACAATTTACAAAGCAGCTGAGACAAACTTTTACTAAGAACTAGAGAGAAGGTTGTTTTACATTGGAGAAGTAGGGTTGCACTTGTTGCTATAGATCATTTTAGCATGCACCCAGTTTTCAAAGAGTTTTGTAGATCGCAATATTATGCTACCGGATTCAATTAAAGATTTAAAAATAAATCTGGTGTAGTTGTTAGCACAGTCACTTCACAACAAAGTAAGTCCCGGGTTCGATTCCCATGCCGGGGATATTTCTGTGCGGAGTTTGCATGTTCTCTCCGTGCTTGCGTGGGTTTCCTCTGGGTACACCGCTTTCCTTCCACCGTCCAAAAACATGTACATTAGGTTGATTAGTGAGTCAAAATTGTCCATAGGTGTGAATGTGTGCGTGAGTGGTTGTTTGTCTATGTGTAGCCCTGCAATGGACTGGCAACCTGTCCAGGGTGTACTCCTGCCTCTTGCCCAATGTGCGCTGGGATAGGCTCCGGCAAACCTCTGTGACCCCCTAATTAGGGAATAAGCGGATAAGAAGATGAATGAATGAATGAATGAATGAATGAATGGTGTCATATGTTCAGGCTATCTGTGGTTAGTAGGACATCTTTAAATGCAATTGATAAACTTTAAGCATGCAACAGAAGCTCCTTTAATTTTAGACATAATAATAGAAACATTCAATGATACAATAGCGTCTATAAGCAAAATTTGTGAATACTTATAACCATAGCTATAGCTGTTACTTGCAATAGTCCACATTTCATTGCTAAAGTTGAACAAAGTTAAAGGTTTTAAATGTAAGTGCAGAAAAACTTGAGTAATCTGCTCAGAATCCTGACCTTAAATAGGTCTGGACAAAAGATCTTTAGGATGAATTAAAAATCTGCATTAATGTGCAAATCCGCACAACCACACTGACATCTAAAATCTAAAAGGAAAATGCTGGTGTTTTACAATATGCAACATTGCATTGCTAAATTTGGTGGCAAATGAACCCTCATCCGTGGTCATTGGGATATCTATCAGCTGTGTGCTGAAAGGGTGAGTAAGACGATCAGAGCTGAATCAACAGCTCATACTGTTCAGGGCAACAACATGATCTGAATGATCTGCCTCAGTTGGAAGAGATAATAAACAAGAATATGGAAGGAACAGATTGCAAAGACATTAAGAAGCCAGACAGTGCAAAAGTAAGAAGGAAAATTCTCAAACTTAATATGATCGGTCACTGGTAGCCAATGCATATCAGCATTAAAGCTCATGACAGGATGGAGCTGGACAATTTGTTGTAGGTTTCAATGTGGGAAGTGGTAGCATAGTGGTTAAGGTGTTGGGCTAATACCAGAAAGACCAGGGTTCGATTCCCAGATGAATGAATGAATGAATGAATTTGGGTGTGTAGGAAATAATGTATGATGTGTAAATTTGTATGTAATCTGCATTAAAATGGTAATTGAGGCTATGAACCTTAACTAAAGGCAGATGCCTCCCAGATTTAACAGTGTAGAGGCATGTTTAGCATTTCTCCACCTTCAGCATATCAGCATCCACCGTTTTCAGCACACACTTTTAGTTTGTGGATTCTTACAGAAATTACAACCAGTATTTTTTTGTATTATAAACCCAGCGATGACTAACTACATTAAATATAATTGGTCCTATTCTGTCAGTGTCAACAAAATATGATAAATATTTATTATTGATAGGAAACTCTGGTACTAATGATATCTTGGCAGGGAACTACAAAAATATATCCAATTTAAATAAATGATCTCTTTTAGATCCTGAGCTACCTGGTAGCATTTGACCATCTGTGTGGACTTGGATATGATGAGTCCCAAGTAGAGGAAGCGTTGGAAATTTTTCAGAACTGTGAGACAAAGGTGTTTATTAATTATAAATGTTTTTACATTACATAAAATCACAAGACTAATATGGACTCTTATCGTTTCAGGCCAAAGAGTTTCTTCACCTTCTCACTCAGTTTCATGAGATGGGCTTTCAGCAGAATGTTATTAAAGAAGTACTGCTGATGCATGGAAACCAACGTGATGATGCCCTAGAAGAGCTCATGATGCATGGTTCCTAATCAACTCAGTTACACATTACACTTTTCTAACATTGATGTTGTTACAGTTAACAATGAGAACTAGGGCATTTCAAATGCAGAAACAGTCAATTAAAAAAACATCTGAAATAGCAACATACAGATGTAATGATAAAGTGTTCCAATACTTTTGTCTGTATAGTTTATGTCCTGTACATGTTGTTTTTTCCTGTACAAGTTGAAGTACATGATTAAAATACATGAAATCAAATATATTAATTGTTGCTATTTATAGCATGACTATTAACTTAATTAACAGTTATTTAACTATTTAAATTCAGCCACCTGACTGAGTTCTAAAATAGAATATAATCTCTCATGGAGTAGTACAGTGTAAGCACTATTTATTTTTGGAACTTTCCTTTTGGTTCTTCATCTAAGCATTCTGTCATAACCATAACCTACAGTCCCAGACAGAGTAGGAACCATAAACTAAGGGAATTATTATGGGTTAATGATATCATGTTTATGCTTGTTTGTAGCTCTAGAAGCCAAATCTGCCTGGAGAGCCGTGTTATGAAAACTAAACAGGTTTTGGCTTTTAACTAAGAAAAAGAATCTTTATTTACTTTTGGTTATCGACAACAAATGTATGAATATTTGACATGATCTCTTTATTCATTTATTATTCTAGAAATAACCGCTTTTTATATTATCCTTGGTTTAATGGCTTGGGGATTAAGGTGTTAAAAGTCTAAGGGGTTCTATTCTCCACACCATTAAGCAATTGTGGGCTCAGTATAAAAAGAAGTTGATGAAGTTGCTCTGAATAAAAACGTCTTCCTCCAAATGCTATAAACATAAATGTTTATCTTGAATGGGTTGTCAGACCGTTGTAATAAACAGACAAAATGTTCTACTTTTACCACATTTATGGATCATTTAATTTAGCTAATCCATCCACCAGCCTTTTGGAGAGGTGAGAAAGAACATAGAAGGGCCTGAGGCTATAAAAATAACATGCTACAGACAAATATTTAAGGTACAATAGGTCATCTATTCTTTGTGCGTTCATGCATTCAGGAGCAGTGGCTTTGGAATGACGTGCTTTCAGTGGTCTCAGGATACAGTGATCAAGGACAAAATGTCCTTCTGTACTATTAAGCACAGATAGTTTCATTCAATTTTGAACATACTGCTAAGAACCATGCCGTGGTTAAAACAGGAAATCTGAAACCTACAGTGTAGGAAAATAATTAAAGTGCAGTTAATAATAGCACTCCATAGAATGATTCGAATGAAAATGAGAGGAAGCAGTAAAAAATTGGCTATTTGTCAAATCTTCCTTTCCCAGAGTCTCTTTGGTTTCTTTTGGCAGTCTCAGGAGAAAAGTCCACATGGAGCCAATTCTTGGAAATCCTGTCATCTCTTTTTTTGTCCTCCACTTGTTGTCCTCGATGGCATATTCCACAGTCGCTCTGCGGTTCACCGTAAATACAGAATCACCTCTCACCACTGCTGTGAATAAAGCTCCTTTGCTATTCTCATACTGCCCTGGCATGGCTGTCCACTGACCTGAGGACAGGTTATAACAATCAATCATGCATCTCAGAAAATCATCACTCGGCCCGTTCCTCATAACATACAAATTGTCTCTGTGTGCCACCATACAATGTCCATAGCTCTGATGTCTTATCAATGTGGTCAGTAGACTCCACTCATCCCTGTCTACTAAGTATTCATAGATCTCAGTTGCATCTTTTGGTTTCCAAAGACAGATGAATAGTCGACCCATGGTCTTGGTGCAAGGTACAGCAGATGCAGGTCTCGGAAGTTGAGCAGCGAAACTCCATGTATCTGTGGAGACGTTATATTTTTCAACAGATGATATAGCGGATCTTTCGAACTCTCCCCCGATCGCATAAAGAGAGCCTTCATGTCCCACTAAGGTACAGTTATACCGAAGCTGTTGTGGGCCTGAGAACGTAGTCCAGGTGTCTTTAGTCACATCATAGCAAAAACCTGAGTCTACAATTTTTTTGCTAATGTCATACACACCGCCGACAATAAAGATCTTGTTGTCAAGCATTGTAACCCCAGCCATGGTGGTACTAGTGTTAAGTGGAAGGTGAGTAAGAACTTTCCAGTCATTTTCATTCTCATCAAGGTAACATACTGTCCTCATAAAGTCCTGAAGCAGCTTAATGGTGGGTGAGTGACTCCCGATAATAACGTACGTACTAGGAATATGAGATTCCACATAATCAATAAGCTCCTTTGGCAATAACTGCACATCCTCCTTGAGGTCTGGGTACATATCACGAATGAATAAAGCAGCACTTTTAAACAGTTCCCATAAGCCATAAATGGCAGCTGAGTGATAAAGAAGGATGCAGTTATCAGAATTGAGGGTATTTACAAGGTGTTTAACAAGACATTTAATCTGCAGGAAGGCAGCACACTCTACAGCCTCAACAATTTCATCACTGTCAAGAAAAGGTCTCTCACCATGAATCACTCGAAGTGCCAGAAGAAAGCCACGAGAGCTGACTACCTGAAGACATAATTCCTCCTGCTGACATTCTTTCATTCCTGATTGGAAAAGTGCTCTAAAGTATTCACAGTTGTTTTCCAGAAGGTTTTTGTCCACTGTGAAAACACTACCAGACAACTTCACTCTCACTACTGATTTTTCTGAGTCTTGAGCTTGACAAACCTTCTCAGCAAGTCGTAACTCTGAGCCAGCACAGCCGCCAGCCTCCATCATCACAACCCGTAATTTTCATCGAAACATCTGATAGAAGTGAGATTAAGATCACTTCATTGCAGAGACACAACCAACCAAGTTGCCAAGACAAATGCACTTGACTGAGTAAACACTGATTGTGTTTCCTTTAACAGTTACAAGAATAGAATTGGCTATACATAGAAACAAATTCATTGCATAGGTTTCATACATCATTGGTTACCGAGCCAGCCATCAGATTATTGGGACTTCAGACAGCAGCTATTCAACTCATGATTAAGCCTCTTGTGCTCTTTATGGGAATGCAAAGCATGTAAACACGACATTAACAGGTGCAATGCTTGGGGCCCACAACAAAAGTGTGATAGCCAAGGTCATGCTTTGTTCAATTTTAGATGTACAAAATACTCTCATTCATATTTCCACATGTCCAGTATTTGACCTATAATAAATTTAACCCTGTACGTTCCAAACAGAAAATAATTGAATATGTTTTAGGAGGTATTAAAAGGAATTTTAAATTGTTTTTTCCAAGGTTGGGAAAAATGTATTATTGCACCGTTGGCCCTAGTTAAGTACAGAATTGTACCATTTGCATTTACAACAATAAATATCATGAGTAGTCAAATGTTTATTAAAAGTATCTATTAAAGCATATCAAAGCAGAATCAAAGTTTGTTATCTGACCAGTGTTCACTTCCAAGGTAGATTTTCTTTGTCTCTTAATATCAAATAAAAAAAGATGATTTTTTTTTTTTAATTTAGGGCCATTGATGTTATGGCAATGAATTATCAGGCACCATAAATTATGCACACCACTTCTACCAGCCTCAACTGTGGTTACAAGGCAGGTTGGGTAAATTTATTCCTCATACCAGGACGTGTTTGTTCAGGATTAGCTGTCCTGTCTGTGCCCACTGCTCTTGGCTGACTGAAGTGTAATCTGATGTGGTCTTCTATGCGTTATAATATGTTTTTTGTTTTACCGCATCTGTACAAAAGGGTCATCTGACTTAAAACTGTAGTTTTTCTGTCATGTTCAACTCATCTGACTGATTTTTCTTTTACTATTATGTGTATAACAGTTTTAGGAATGCAAAGGTTGTTTGACAATACTCATGCCATGGTCAAAATTACTTACAATTATTTTTTTAACGAATGATGTCAATACCAACCATGAATTTAATATCGTGCTACTGTACAGATGTGCACTGGGTTAGGCACCAGCAGACCCCAATGACCCAGAATTAGGGAATAACCGGGCAAAAAGATGATCAATGAATGTCCAGATGAGTTTTGCTTCTCAGACTGGGCTGAAACTCTGATTAACCAATCACTGTTGACATTATCATATGCCAGCTAGTTGGCCTTGAAAGAACAGTTTAAAAAGCATATTCATTCCGTCATTCATTCACTTATCCACTCATCTTCTTACCCGCATACCCCTAATTCAGGATCACAGGGGTCTGCTGATGCGCACATATGGCGAGAAGCAGGGGTACAACCTGGACATTTTGCCAGTCCATTGCAGGGCTACACATAGACAAACAACCATTTACACACATATTCACTCCTATGGACAATTTCGACTCACCAATCAACCTAATGTACATGTTTTTGGACTGTGGGAGGAAACTGGAGTACCCAGAGGAAATGGCTTTAATACTATTAACAACTTAGCAGTCTGCCACTGTTAATAAATTAATAAATAATAATAAATAACTAAGTTTCTTAGGCCAGCAGAACAGATTCTGAAGGCTTTGGGCAGATTACATTTTTAACATGGCTGCACATGTAACATCCTGGCTGTAGGCAAAGAGGAATCCATGAATGCAGTAATATCAGGTCTTTATTTGGGAAGGGTAAAGGGAAGGCAAACAATCCAAAAGGGGTAATCCAAAGAGTAGTCAATAATCAAGCAAAGGTCCAATACATCAAAGTCATCAAGTTCAAAGAATCACAACGCTTAGCAAGGCCTAGGGCAACAATGCTTCACAATTAGCCTTAGGAGGCCACCTGTTTATATAGGCAGCCCACGCCCACTTAACTCAACAGAGAAGTAGATTCCTAGAATTCGGGCGAGGGCTCCCTCTACAGGCGGTCCTCCCAAGGCATAGTCCTTACAGTACATAGTAACTGAAATCTGATAGATAAAAAAATCAGTGCATGAAAGCAGTGCATCCAAGAGAAATGTTATAAAATGAAGAGAATAAATTGTTGGGAATAAATTAATACCGCTTAATTTAAGGGGCAGCGCAGATGCACAGCGGCGTAGTGGTCAGCATGGTCACCTCACAACAAGAATGTCCCAAGTTTGATTCCCAGGCCGGGGATCTGTCTGTCTGGAGTTTGCATGGTCTCCCTGCGCTTGCATGGGTTTCCTCCGGGTACTCCGGTTTCCTCCCACAGTCCAAAAATATGCACATTAGGTTGATTCTAAACTGTCCATAGGAGTGAATGTGTATGTGAGTGGTTGTTCGTCTATGTGTTGCCCTGAGATGGACTGCTTCTTGCCCAGCGGACCCTTGTGACCCCGGATTTAGGGAGTGAGCAGGTAGGAAGATGATTAATGCAACAAATATTAGAATTTGGGTTGTATATGTAACTTCTGATAGAGAAGGCCTTGCTGGCTCTGACTGCACACCACTGCTGTTTAGTAACCTGTACCGGAAGTAGTTTGTGATTTCTATGGATCTGTAGACTAGATAACTGAGATCACACTGATATCATTTTGATGTGTTACAATTACAATTACAGCATTTAACAGACGCCCTTATCCAGAGCGAATTGGCTGGGAATTGAACCCGGGTCTTTCTGGTATTAGTCCAACACTTAACAACCAAGCCACCACTAAGTTCACAGTATTATTTCACAGCCAATAATTGGATAACTGAATTTACCTACAGATATGCAGGTCCTAATAAAGTTAAAAAAAAAAAGGTCTGTCTATCTATCTAACTTCTCTCATTAATCTTTTTTTTTTTTTTTTTTTTAACTAAAATGTGCCCCGGGGGGGGGAATAATTTAAAGATACACATCATTCAATATGTCATAATAAAATATTACCAGATCCTGTGACATAAAACACAAGCATACAGGAGCATTAAAATATTAATTAAAAACAACAAACAGAAACCTGTAATAGTTTTGAATGGTTCTTTAAATATACAGATAGTTATTAAAGTTGATGATGATTCTGTTCCACACTTTTCTATTATACTCATAGTGGTTATGGAATCACAGTAGTATCCCATAAAGCCTCTTGGCTCGTTTCCACGCTTTCCAGCAGGGTTTAAACAGTCATGTGTTGTTGTTTTTTTTCACAAGGAACAGAACATTCGCATGATTATTTTGGGTAAAGCAAGCAGTGACCCCAGATTGTTTTTTTCCTTTTAGAGGTGCGGTTTCCAGATGGTCTGACACAGGCAGACTCCAGCCTACACTGCAGGCTGCTGAATTTTTTAAGTGCAGCCGTTCTTAGAGTCTCCAGCTCTTCCACATGAGGAAAATGATAGATTTTAACTACAAACTTTTTCCAACTAAATCTACACCTTAATTTTTGACTTGCTTGTTGCTAAGAAATGTTACCCACTGGAATAGCATAAGAGAATGCAGATGTTTTTCCAGAAGAGAGTCTAAGAAGATCTTAACCTAAACACCCAGTGAAAGCTGTCAAAAAGCTGCGAAAGCATGTAAGCTGTCTGTTTTAGACTAACTTACACTTTTTTGCATCACTGCTGTCCTGCATAGGATGTCTATCATGTTTGGGAAAGCAAGGACGTGCAACGTTGTTCCTGAACACGAACCTGTGGAGTGCAATATTGTAGTGCTGGGAGCCATGGGCTCAGGTAAATCAGGTAGGCCATTCATGACTGAATTTATATTTTAAAAACATGATTGTAATGTTTTATTTATATTTTTAATCAAACAATTAGTTTATTATACAAATCTCATGATTTTACTTGATTTGTGTTTTTTCATTATAAAAATGAATGTGAAAGTTGATTAGTAAGTAAATGAAATGTAAAATTCTGAGATAGTGGAATTCCCCGCTTTTAATTTCTACTAAAAGAGTGCATTTCTTGTGACACTGGCTTTCCCATGGCCCTAAAGGGACCTTATAAGTAAAAGCAATTTGTGGTAGTCACAGGATCTTTGTTTTTTTCCCTCTTTGCAGCCCTCACTGTGAAGTTCCTCACAAAGCGTTTTATCAGCGAATACGATCCAAACCTTGGTGAGCTGCACTGGTTTTGTTTTTACCTGAAACCCATAAAGTAGACTAAACATCTCCAGACATGATTATTAATGATTTCAAGTCCACATAAATTGGTCTGTTGAATTGAGAACAATTGGTCCAGTGTAAATCAGACAAATTGGGATGAGGTTAAAATACCCAATACTTCAAAGCTCATGTGTTCACCTTACAAAACGAGGTAATAAGCCTAGGTTCCAATATATCATTCTGTCATGCCTGGTAAATCGTCTGTCATATGGCAACCAGATGGACAGCTGAGACTAAACATTATTTTATTCTAAAAGAGAATCTTTGGGCCATCATATAAATGTAGGAAAGTATTTTCCATACACATAGTATTTTCCAGTATTTTAAGTATAATGAGAGGAGACATGTAGAAATATATTTGCTAAAGCTTTTTTTTAATTATTATTATTTTTTTTTTTTACCTTATTTAGAGGATACTTATTCCTCAGAGGAAATAGTGGACCAGCAAGCAGTAATAATCAAAGTAATGGACACAGCAGACCAGGTGATCATTTACGAAAAACATTTTCATTATTTACGTTTATGTAAATTGTTCCGCATATGTTTCTATTGCTAGAGGAGTCAGATCTTTAATCTAATGTAGATACTGAATCAAAACACTGAATAAGATCTTCTCCTTATTCTCCTTTCAGCTGCTCCCATTAGGGGTCGCCTCAACGGATTGCTCTTCTCCACACTACCCTGTCCTCTACATCTGCCTCTTTCACCCCAACTACCTGCATGTTTTCCCTCACCAAACCCTCTTCGTTGGTCTTCCTCTTTTCCTCTTGCCCGGCACCTCCTTCCTCAGCATTCTTCTACCAATATACTGCATGTTTCTCCTCTGCACATGTCCAAACCATCTCAACCTAGTGTCCCTCACCTTGTCTCCAACACTTTTAAGATTAAGATAACTGTTTACATTGCCTAAATCTAAAAATATTCTATATATAATCATCATAATTTAAGTATTAAATAAAGATTTCTAGTATCTTGTAGCCTTTTCTTAACATTATGAGTAGTGAGATTTATGATGACATTTATGATATGGTAATTATCTTTTTTTGTTCTTGTGTAGGAGAAACAGTACATAAAATAGATGCATGTATGAATTATAGCATGTTGAACGAGCTATTTGAATTTCCTTTCTTTCTCAGGATGGACCTGTAAACTGTGATCGCTACCTGGCCTGGGCCAGTGCATTTCTGATTGTCTACAGCATTGATAACAGGCTTAGTTTTGAAGTGTGTCAACAGTATGTAGAAGCTGTGACACTGTACACCAAAGGCCTGCATCCTGAAGCCCCTATCATTTTAGTAGGCAACAAGTTGGACTTGGAGAGATACAGGTTTGACCTAACTCATAAAATCTTAGTTACATAATAGCAAACAAAACCATTAAAAAAAATCAATAGACATGAAACATCTTGTTGCATGTTTTGACAAAAGAATCACTTTCTGCAAAATGCATTCTAACACACATGCATTCATTCCTATGGGCAATTTAGAATGATCAATCAACCTATTGTGCATGTTTTTGGACTGTGGGAGGAAACCAGAGAACCCGAAAGAAACCCATGCAAGTACGGGGAGAACATGGAGAAACTCCACACAGAAAGATCCCTGACCCGAGAATCAAACTCGGGACCTTCTTGATGTGTGGTGACCGTGCTATCCACTACGCCACCGTTGCTTTAATATTTTTCTTGTCACTGGAACTAAGAGATCTACAAACCCTTCCAGCATGACAATGGCCCTGTGCACAAAATTCCACAAAAATATCATAATTATCAAGACATAATATGTGTTATGGCTGGATTAGAAGAAGTGTACCTCAGACCTCTTATATTATAACTTATATTAGTTCATGATTTAACTAATCATTAAGTAGAATAAGCAAATCCTCTTTACATTCTAGCTGAAAGCTTTCAGTGTGTAAGTCATAATGTGACACTGAATCTGGAATACAATGTTAAAACCACACACAGGTGTAAGGATCCGATGTTTCATTATTATATGCATCAAATTACATCACTTTGTATACGAGCATCTGCCAAATGCTCTAAATTTAAATGTAGTGTACATGCAGTGAATAGTTTTAACTCATCTATCAACAACAAGGTAATCTCTTTTTCATCCTCTTTCGGCTGTTCCCGTTAGCGGTCACCACAGCGGATCGCTCTTCTCCACACTACCCTGTCTTCTACATCTGCCTCTTTCACCCCAACTACCCGCATGTCATCCCTCACCACATTCATAAACCTCCTCCTTAGTCTTCCTCTTTTCCTCCTGCCCGGGACCTCCATCCTCAGCATTCTTCTACCAATATACTGCATGTCCCTCCTCTGCACATGTCCAAACCATCATGCACATGCGCCGTCCCTCTAATAAACATATTTCTAATCCTGTCCATCCTCATCACTCTCAATGAAAATCTCACAACTAGTTAATCTAAATCAACTACTTGATGCTCAATTACATTTTTATGATGTTATTTCATGATATCAGTGATGTAAACAAGTGATTTAAAAAAAACTGTAAGTCAAAATTACGAATTATGAGCCTAATTAATATACATGTGTTGCAAACATGACAAGAAAGAATAAGTCATGGAAATCTGTTTCACCCAAAATATTTCCCATTGGTATCAACCACCCACTCCAAAAACCCCTCCACAATGTCTTAACATGGACACTGCACATTCCCTCAGATTATTTTTGATTGAACAACCCGCTGTGTTGTGTTATGTTATATTACTATGGCAACAGACTATCATTACTTCTGAGAAATATTTGATCTCAGATTTTATATATTTTGTCATGTGAGTTAGCCTGTTTCTGTCTAAAGCCAACAGTAAAATGACTAACTACTAGATGCTACATGTTGTCTTGTCATTCACAGCAAATATTTAAAAAATCTGTTTGCTTTAGTGGTGGCGGGGTGGTGTAGTGTATAGCACGGTTTCCTCACAACAAGAAGGTCCCGGGTTTGATTCCCTTCCCAGGCCGGGGATCTTTCTGTGCGATATTTGTTGTTCTCCCTGCGCTTGCGTGGGTTTCCTCCAGGTACTCTGGTTTCCTCCCATGGTCCAAAAACATGTACATTAGGTTGACTGGTGATTCTAAATTGTCCATAGCAGTGAATGTGCGTGTGAGTGGTTGTTTGTCTATGTGTGACCCAGGGTGTACCCCTGCCTCTTCCCCTATGTGTGCTGGGATAGGCTCCAGCAGACTCCTGTGACCCCGAATTAGGGAATAAGCGGGTAAGAAGATGAATGAATGAATGAATGAATGAATGAATGAATGAATGAATGAATAAAAACTGCAAGCATACCATGCATTTGAGTGACTAAATGTTTGGAAATATGCAGGAACAGATTTTGGTGTAAACGAGGTCCATGTTCATGTTTGCATTTAGCATTTATCCAGTGGGACTTACAATTCCTTTTAAGCATTTAGGGGTTAAGAGCCTTGCTTAGGAGCGCAAAAGTGGCATATTAATGGTGGCGGGAATCAAACTCTGATCTTCCAGCTGGCAGTCCAACACCTTAACAGCTGATCTAACTCCCTTGTTGTTTTATTAGCTGTGGCACTAATTTTATATTCTGTTTTCTCTGTTCTTAGACAAGTGAATAAGGTGGATGGGGAGACCTTGGCTGCTCGTTTTGGCTGCTCGTTTTTTGAGGTCTCCGCCTGCTTGGATTTTGTGTCTGTACAAAACGTTTTTTATGAAGCCATCAGGGAGGTAAGACGTGAGGCAGAGAGAAGTCTTTCTCTTCGTTCTCTTTACATCAGTGAAGACAAAGCACCAATCAGCCTCTCTTCTGCCTCACTTCTTACACCCTGCTACAAGGAGCTGCCGACTCCCACCACAGCCAAGCTGGTGACAGTAAAGTCCTCGAGGGCACAGAGCAAGCGCAGAGCACCTACACTTACACTTCTCAAAGGATTTAAGATCTTTTGACTTAACACTGCCCCCTGTTGGTGCTTGGAGATACAGACTCCAAACAATGACCTGCAGTTGACATGCTAGGATAAGTTAAAACATAGCATTAAAAGCAAAAAACCTTTTTTTTTTTTTTTTACAGCTATGACATTGAACCTCAATAGTACTATTGTTAAAAGGTTGTTTATTATGGTTTATACTTTCTAATTACCTTACTCTGCATTATTTTAGTTATTGTTTATGATATTTAAGTTTAAATCATTGGTAGGTCTTTGAATTAACAAAAAAAGTAGGTTAAAAGTAGACAATTAAAAGTTAGCTAATATTAATAATAATAATAATAATGATAATAATAATAATAATATTATTTTTTTACGCTCAATTGTATAACCCATTAGCAAAACTGTTATTTATGTTTAACTTTAGTTTTTGACACAATGTTCCATAAGTAATAAACAATCTATACTGTATTTTTACAGCTTCTTGTAAAACAAGACTTCTCTCTATAAGCATAAGCAGGGGGGTGCGAATACTAATACTTACACGTGCTGTTATTAGTGTCTTTGGTCTTTGAGTAATAAGTGTTAAATAAAGCATGTAAAATTACTTTACCAATAAAATCAATCTATTGAAAGCTATGTAAATTTATGATGTAGTGTATTTTAGTATTTGTTAAAAAGTTTCAGTGGATCTGATATTAAAAAGTTTAGGTAAGTTTTAAACAGACATTTTCAAAACCGACACCGAGAATTATTTTTTTTTCCAGCTGGACAGGTAAGACATTTGGGGTGAAAGAGGCAGATGAGGATAGGATAGTGTGGAGAAAAGAAGGAGAAGCCGAAAGGAGAAGAAGAAGACTCGGTAAACAATTACTGTTAGATTTGAACACTAACAGGGGCACCATTTATTGTTGCTATTGGTCTGTCAGAACCAAAGTAACAGAATATTAGTTCTTCAGATGACCACTATATGAAGTATCAATCTGGACATTAATGCATTAAGTAATGCATAATTTATTGTATACAACAACAACAATGATTTTGCCATTTTTATAGTTCCTGTCAGAGGTATTTCTATAATTGATTAAACTGAACG
This sequence comes from Pseudolaguvia tuberculata, assembly GCA_026260255.1. Classification (NCBI taxonomy): domain Eukaryota; kingdom Metazoa; phylum Chordata; class Actinopteri; order Siluriformes; family Sisoridae; genus Pseudolaguvia; species Pseudolaguvia tuberculata. The sequence continues at coordinate 4,327,476 of JAOTRA010000003.1, read as the reverse complement.
CAGTCACTAAAGATACTAAGATACGGTTATATTCATTCATTAATTCATTCATCTTCTTACCCGCTTATTCACAAATTTGGGGTCATTGGGCTTTGCCTATCCCAGCACACAGAGACAGAAGTACACCCTGGACAGGTTGTCAGTCCCTCACAGAGACACATATAGATGAACAACCACTCACACACATTCACTGCTATGGGCAATTTATAATCAGCAATCAACCTAATCTGCATGTTTACGGACTGTGGGAGGAAACCGGAGTACCTGGAGGAAACGCATGCTAGCGCAGGGAGAACATGCAAACTCCGCACAGAAAGGACCTTCTTGTTGTGAGGCGACTGTGCTATCCACTACACCATGGAGCCGCCCTAGATACGGTTATGTCTCTCTAAATGCTTTATCTACTTGCTTTATTTCTCTACTAAAAAATTAGCCAATGAACACAATTTTGTTTCTAAATAAATACTTTCAATGTATGTATATTATATATGGGGGCAGTGGTGTCTCAAATGGTTTAGGTGCTGAGTTGTTGATCGGGTGACCAGGAAGACCTGGGTTTACCACAGCCAAATTCAAGTCTGCCACTGTTGGGTCCTTGAGCAAGGCCCTTAATCTTTCCTTCTCTGGGGGCGCTGAACAATAGCTGACCCTGTGCTCTGACCCTCTAACTAAGATGGGATATGCAAAGACAAACATTTCACTATATGTTGTTCGGTGTATAATCATGTATGTGACAAAATAAATTGGAAATAGAATTGAATATATGTAAACAAACAAACAAACAAACAAACAAAAACACAGTTGGTGAAGAAAAAGGTCACCAGTCTATGTTAGTAAAAAAGGTTGGGCTGCTACAAACTACTGACACTAAAGATTCCTTACGCAAAGGTTCCATTATAAACAACTACTAATGTTAAAAAAATACCGTTTCCCACTTTTTAAGAATTACATTTGCAGCATGTGAAGCATCCATATAAGTTCTGATGCATAAGCTGTCAGTATATGATAGAATATGAACATGCACTAATATGACCATTCTGATTTAAGTGCAGTTCTCTTAATCAGGTCTTTTGTACATTTTGTTCATTTTAATTATTGTAAGATTTTAAGGTAAATAAGGATAAGAAATTTGAGGAAATAGAAATTTCTTTTAAAATTCTTTTATCTCTCAGTCCCACATTACTTATCCTCTTCACCCTTCTCTTGGGAATCACAATAGAGCTTGGAAACATGTCCATCATTCCATGTGATGTGAATATCGCCCGGATTCAGCGCCTCTGTCTCGCTAGTTTCCTCCAGTGGTTCTTTGCTGTTTTGTTGTCCATGTTGTGCTTCTTCAGTGTAAGAATCTTTATCGTCTTTAGACACAGCAATGACTTGGAACTCGTCCATTTCCACTTTCACAGTGGCTGTAGATGAAGCTGTTTTGTACTTGGCTATTTCCCTTCGATGTCTGAAACAATGGAAAAACTCATTACCCGTTTGGTGTGAACATATTTAATAAATCTATTGTAACATCCTTCTATAAGATGTTGTGACTTAAGAGAAATATGTAATAATGGATAAATTTTTTTTCTCATGTAAAAAATAAAAAATATATATAATATGTTATGTATTTAATAAGTTCATGGAAATTCAGAAGTAAATATTAACCTGTTACTCATCAATCCCATGACGCACAGCACACATCCTAGAAGAAGAGCCACAAGAGACAAGCCGAGCATAGCAAACTTCCAGGGTGTTGCTGTAAAAAACACTTTGTTAGTCTGTAAAATATTAACTGCCACCCTATATATATATATATATATATATATATATAAATAATATATACTGTATACAATGTAAATAGTACACAATTCATCCATATCTTCTTACCTGCTTATTCCCTAATTCGGGGTCACATGGGTTTTCCCTAATTCCCTAGCTCGGGGTCACAGACAAACAACCACTCACACACACACACACACACACGCACACACGCACACACGCACACACGCACACTCTTATGGGGAATTTAGAATCATCAATCAACCTAATGTACATGTTTTTGGACTGTGGGAGGAAACCGGAGTGCCCAGAGGAAACCCATACAAGTGTGGGGAGAACATGCAAACTCTGCACAGAAAACTCCCTGAACCACTGCACCAGGAATCGAACTCATGACCTTCTTGTTGTGAGGCAACCATGCTAGCCACTATGCCAACGCACCATCCACAACATATGTAAATATGTTTGATCTATTTTTTCTTTTTAAAAACAAATCATATTTATTATAAGTAAGAAAGTATGATTGCAAAATATTTATTGCAGATGTCTACCTGTCATTATACAGAGAAATTCATTTTGGACAACCATATTGCAATTTATTTTATATTTCCAAAGCATATCAAAGTACTTCAATTTCCAAGACATTCCAAAACCTGTTCAATAAACAAAAAGTACAATAAATTATCCCATCTATCCAATCTGTATGCTGAAATGCACGAGAATGCTGTATGTATATACAATATCAAGATGACTGTCATGATTTATTGCTGTTTGTCATGATCTGTGCTGAAATAAGAAACAAATAGTATATAATTGGCTATTTTGTTTCATTTGAATTTCTCCCCACGCTTGTGTGTGTTTCTGGTTTCCTCCCACCATCCAAACACATTAGGTTTATTGGTGATTCTAAATTGCCCATATGAGTGAATGCGTGTGTGTGAGGGTGCTGCTAAGGGTGTACCCCTACCTCTCGACCCTATCTGCGCTGGGATAGGCTCCAGCGGACCCCTATGATCCTGAATTAGGAACTAAGCAAATAAGAAGATGAATGAATGAATGAATGAATGAATGAATGAATGAATGAATGAATGAATGAAGTAGCAGAGATATACTCACCATCCTCCGTGCGATAGTACCACCTGAGATATTCTCTCTCTTCCTCTGTCATGGTATCATCTGTGGTTAGTATCTCTGTCTCACTCTGTCTTCTGGATCCTGTTTAAACAAATAGTCTAAATGATCTTTTTTCATCAATCAAACAAGTGTGCTGTCTGTCATTTGCAGTGCACATATTATGGTATGTAATATAAGTAAAACCGCTGTTAAGACTATACTGAAGTATTAAAATCAGAACTTAAATTTGAACAATAATAACAAGGTTCCTGGTTTTGTTGTTTTTTTTAAACTTTGTGGAATGAACAAGATGCATCATTTTTAGAATGAACAGAACTGTTGAGTACAGTATGTGATAGCCAAAATCCCTCTCTGTCATTATAGGACTGGTGGGATTATTTGAGCATGTTCACGGTAATTTTGTTAGAGCATGCCTAGTTCATCTATCATAACGCTACAGGTTTAACATGGGTTCAAATGTACATGGTTAGCCATTGCAATAAATTTGTACATATACTAAAACGTAGAAAGATTTGTAAGACCTTTTCTTTGTCTCCATAGAAGACACAAAGATTCAATTTTGCTACATTTGCTAGCATTCTCTGTCAAAGGCTAACTTTTTTTAGTTAGACTAGCTTTAGTTCCAGTAGATAATTACCTAAATCAGATTTTTATCAAGTATTTATTGACATGAAATTTCACTTTGACAGATTATTAAACTTTACTAAACTTAATTAAAATGTATTTTATAAAATTTTGTATTTTTATTTAAAATAACTAGGTAGCATAAATGTTGCATATGTAAATCATCCAGGCAAAAAAACCTTTTTATTAACCTTATTTTAACAGCCACATTTTAAAAATACATTAAAGTACTGTAATTGTGTATTATGTGAATGAGCGTGAAGGTAATGGCGTGGAGAGGTAGTGAAGTTGGAAAGTTTAAGTACATGGGGTCAACAGTGTAAAGTAATGGAGAGTGCGTTAGAGAAGTGAAGAAAAGAGTTCAGGCAGGGTGGAGCGGATGGAGCAGAGTGGCAGGAGTGATTTGTGATAGACGAGTTTCCGCAAGAGTGTAAGGGAAAGTTTATAGAACTGTAGTGAGACCAGCAATGTTGTACGGTTTAGAGACAGTGGCGTTGTCCAAAAGACAGGAGGTGGAGCTGGAGGTGGCAGAGTTGAGGATGCTGAGATTTTCATTGGGAGTGACGAGGATGGACAGGATTAGAAATGAGTTCATTAGAGGGACAGCGCATGTAGGATGTTTTGGAAACAAGGTAAGGGAGGCTAGGTTGAGATGGTTTGGACATGTGCAGAGGAGGGGCATGCAGTATATTGGTAGAAGAATGCTGAGGATGGAGATGCCAGGCAGGAGGAAAAGAGGAAGACCAAGGAGGAGGTTTATGAATGTGATGAAGGAAGATATGCAGGTAGTTGGGGTGAAAGTGGCAGATGTAGCGAACAGGGTAGTGTGGAGCGATCCACTGTGGCGACCTCAACGGGAGAAGCCGAAAGGAGAAGAAGAAGAAGAATTAAAGTACTTTAATTCATTCATTCATCATCTTACCAGCCTATTCCCAAATTCCGGGTTATGGGGGTCTGCTAGAGCCTATCCCAGTGCACATAGGGCGAGAGAAAGGGGTACACCCTGGACAGGTTCCCGGTCCATCACAGAGCCACACATAGACGAACAACCACTCACAAACACATTCACTCTTATGGGTAATTTAGAATCACTAATCAAGCTAACGTACATGTTTTTGGACTGTTGGAAAAAAATTGAGTACCCTGAAGAAACCCACGCAAGCGCAAGGAGAACATGCAAACTCCGGGAATCAAACCCAGCACCTTCTTGTTGTGAGGTGACCGTGCTAACCACTACGCCACAGCGCCGCCAGTATTGTAATTGAAAAAGTACTTTTTACCAAGATTTTGAAACATTTATCTCTTCACACACCACTTCAGTAATTATTATTTTTAAAACACCATATAACAATAAATACTTTCTTTTATGGTATTTCATAAAATGTTAACTGTTTTTATGAATATTTCATGACTAATGTATTTAAATGAGATTTTTTTCTCTTGATCGGACTCACTCAGCTTCTCCTGACAGATGTCTCCCTGATCTAGCGATTTCCACCGGGTGCTTTTCCCTGTTGTAATGAGAGCCAGATGTCCCTGCACACCAAGCTCCAGAGAGTGACTCAAGCTGATAAGTCTGTGGTTCACACACTGCCACTGAAGGAAGTCTGAACCATCACAATCAAGAGTCTGGATTGGGTTGTTTGGAAAGGCAGACAGACACCTTTGCGTGTGTACATTCATGAGGTACATGTGATCTGTCCAGATCCATTGTTGGAGCTCTGAGTCCACACTACATCTCTTTAGCTGGATTTCAGCACCTTCGAGTGAGTCTTCGAGGCAGAGGTTTTCAATGCTGTTGTGGATCATGAAGCTCCTTGTTCCTGAATGAGTCAAGTTATGGCATGTTATAGATTAATACAACAGTAATTTTGTAACTATCACTCTGAAGAAACACAGAAACTGCAGGTTAGGGATAAACCATACACTTTATTACATTAGAATTTTAGTCTACATTATAGTAAGCAATAAAAACTATCCCATCTATGCTTGTTAAAGTCAACCTTTGTACCTTTCTTTATTGTCTTAACTATTTATTTTATTACTATTCAAGCATGCTTTTAAAAGAAAATTATGTCAATTTAAAAAAAGGATTTTCATCCTCACATTCAAGATTATCTCTTTAATTTGATCTCTTTTCATTCACTTATTAATTTTCTCAATAAGCAGATTTTTAGAACGGGGGAAGTTGTGGCTTGATGGTTAAGGTGTTGGACTAATACCAGAAAGACTGAGGATCGATTCACAGCACCACCATGCAACCAATGTGGACCCCTGAGCAAGGCCCCTAATCCCCTGATTGCTCAGTTGTAAGTTACTCTGGAAAAGGGCGTATGCCAAATGCTGTAATTGTAATTGTTGTAATAATAATTCAGTATTTTGTATACAGGGAATTGTAGCTACAACATAAGTACCATTGTGAAAAACTGTAATGTTAAACTTTATTTGGATATCTAAAATGTGGTTTTGTCCTTGCAGCAGTACCAATGCAACTGCTGCAAGTTGTTTTATCTATTTTATCTTTTCTTTAAGACTTGGAAAAAAGTTTTAGAGTTAGTTAATCTATCTGGTTAGTTAATCTGCTGTCCATAAGACTCATATGACAGCAGTTTTACAGCAGAAAAGTGAATGCGTCATGACATGAACTTTCCATACAATCACCTATAAAACCTTTGTCAACTACTTTTGGAATATCACAATGAACTGTTACTGGCAGGATTAAAAATCTCTATATTTGACTACATCAGAAGGTTATACAAAGGCTACTTCACCTTGCCACATGAGGCACAATGTAATCCAGACCCGAAGCTTTTCTACAAGATGATCCATTGCACTGCATAAGAAATCACAGTACATTTCAATCCTCTTTTTCCCCCAATACATTGTATTAACAATACTCATTAGACAGTGTTGAGTACAGTATGTGCTTGCTATGATTATAGTTTATACATCATATTGTTATATCTGTTAATGCAACAGGTTTAACATGAGTTAAAATAAGTAATAAATACACACATTAGAAATTAGTTTAATATGATTCCGATTAAATATATATGAATATCTCTGATCACTGCCTGGCAATAACATGGATCATAAAACATGTTTGTTATTCTGTAATCTTATCTGTAGTTGTTTACTAGACCGATTTGATACTAAAAATATAACCAGTCACTACCTAATTAATAAAAAAGCTTATAAATAGACAATAAAGATATTACACACCTGGAATGTAAGGGCCAGCCTGTACACGAACAGAGGATATGCCTGCACAAGATGGATGCACACAATGAAGGCTTCCAAAGATCACATGGGAGGGGATTGGTTTAATTTATTCCTCCGATTTTAAGGTGCAGTTTGTGGCCTTAACAGCTTTTTCAAGAAAGTGTTTTCAAAATAGAATGTCAGAACTCAATTTCAGTTTTATGTCCATAATTTTCTTTTTGTGTTTTATTAACCTGGACCTCTTGTTAATTAGATTAGACTTAATACATCCAGGGCCGGCGCAGTGGTTTAGTCGTTAGCCTCACAACAAGAAGGTCCCGGGTTCCATTCCCAGCCCAGGGATCTTGCTGTGCAGAGTTTGCATTTTCTCCCCGTGCTTGCATGGGTTTTCCTCCGGGTACTCCGGTTTCCTTCAACAGTCCAAAAACATGCAGATCTGGTGGACTGGTGATTCTAAATTGCCCATAGGAGTGAATGTGGGTGTGAATGTTTGTTTGTCTACGTGTTGTCCTGAGATGGACTGGTGACTTGTCCAGAGTGTACCCCTGGACAGCATAGGTGCCAGCAGACCCCCTGGCACCTATCCTGTCCAGGGAATAAGTGGGTAAGAAGATGAATGAATGAATGAATGAATGAACAGAACTGCCATCTAAAGAAAACATGTTTCTTGAGAATGTTGAAAATGTTCACTGTCTATATATTTCAGCAGGAAATACTTTACACATTATTTAGCCTAAAATATTTCTTCTTGAGTCTCTTTTTATGTATAAAACATTCAGTGTGTTTTTGTGTTCAATTTCTAACTTTCGCAACTCCACAAGGCTATTGCTGAGAATTTTGTATGTAGGTGTTTAGTTAACCTTGAGGTTTACCTTGTAAACACACACACACACACACACACACACACACACACACACACACACACACACACACACACACACACACACACAC
>JAOTRA010000003.1:4296700-4310287 GCA_026260255.1 Pseudolaguvia tuberculata | reverse complement strand
CACACACACACACACACACACACACACACACACACACACACACACACACACACACACACACACACACACAGAGTTTCTGACTCAGCGGTCAAAAACCCTTTTCATGTTACATGTTAAGCATTATTTATTATGGCACGAGCTTTTGTGTCACACAAAGTAAATGACCTCAATGTTATTTACACTATAATCGATACACTGTGGACTAAAACGTTCTATTATACAGCTAGCTTTGCAGCCATGTTTGTTAAATGGCTTATTGTTGGGAGCTGTGTTGGACTGCTAACTCCAAGGTTCGATTCCTAAAACCCCTAAGGTGCCCCTGTTATATATCATACAGATACAAATTTGTATTTTCTAATTTGGAAAAAAATTTGTATTTTCTAATATTGGTGATGCTGCTTAAGCGTCACACGCAAAGACAAGAATTGATAGTTATAAATATGATATGACCTGAAAACAATGTGCTAATATTGTGGCATGGAAGAAAAGAAAGATTCTATTCATATTCCAATGATACCCTCTATGTTGCCCAAATGTAATAGTATTTAGTTTTTAATAGGCTTACAAATATTACACAGCTAATTTTGCAGCCATGTTTGTTAAATAGCTTGGTAAATATATTGGTAGCTGTGTTGGACTGCTGATTGGAAGTCCAGGATTTGATTCATGGTTCAGGTAAGGGATTATTGGGTAAACACCTTTTTTTAGATTTGAGCACAGGTTGGAACGATTTGGAAAAGTGAAGAAATATTGAAAAGCTACATCAGACAATGATGTTCGAGACAACAGATTTCTTCGTTTGTGGCAATAGTTTACACAAGTGAGTATGTTGTGAGTATGTTGGTAGTGTATATACATAGGATTGGCCATGTATTATATATGCTGTGTAAAAGCTGTAAGGTAATGGATTTTTTTAAACTGAAGTGAATATATAAACTGACTGGTATTGAGAAATAAACAGGTTGAAAATAATTTAATTGTTTTAGCTTACACCACCTTACTGTACAAAACACAAGACATGTAATAAACATGATCTATATCATTTTATTGAAATTCTGCACATGGTGAGGATGTCGCTAGATGTCGCCAGAGTACTTTAACTGCATATATATATACTTTAGGAACGTAAACACATATGAAGCAATCAAATAAATAAAACATTTAAGTAAATGATTGTAAAGAAAATTATGCCTTAGTAAATTTAGTTATGTATTACAGATAAGCATAGATAAGCAAATCTACGATTTGAAATATCTATGAACGCTTTAAAGGCCACCAATATTTAGCCTTTTTTACCAGCAGATGGCAGCACTATATATTTAATTTGCAATGGTTTCATATTTTTCATTCATTCATTCATTCATTCATTCCTATCCCAAGCCTATCCCAGCTCACATAGGGCGAGAGGTGGGGGTACACCCTGTAGGAGTCGACAGTATATCTCAGAGCACAACACAGACAAACAACCATTCACACTCACATTCACTCCTATGCACAATTTAGAATCACCAATCGACCTAATCTGCATGTTTTTGGACTGTGGAAGGAAACGGGTGTGCCAAGGAGAAAACCCACGCAAGCGCAGGCAGAACATGCAAAGGGCTCAGCAATGACATCTTAGTGCTACTGGAAATATAAAAAACAATTCAGTATAATAGCAACACCCATTTTTCCTTTTGTAATGTTTATGTTTATAATGAATTTTAATTTATGTTTATTACACAGTTAATGTTAGTAATTCATTTGTTAATGCTAAAAACTGTATCTGCTCTTGTCAGTTTATACGTCCTCTATTGGAGGATGTTGCAACAAACGGGTGCACACAGGGGTGGTGTTGCAGGGATGGCTCAAATGGCTAAAGAAGACCTGGATTCAGGCCCAACCACGGCCAAGTCTGCCACCTTTGATTCCTTGAGCGCTCTGACTCCAACCTTTCAAGATGGCATATGCAAAGAAAAACAATTGATTATATATTGTACGATATATAATCATTTATGCGACAAATACAATTGGAAGTTAATTGTGGTCAAGTTATAGCTAAACTCTGCAGGACACCCCTCCAGGACCGAGATTGTTCTAATGGCATCCTGACTTAATTCCATAGTCCAAAAATGTAAGAAAGATGTATGCTCTAGAATCTAGACCATACTATTAAATTTAGAGTAAATAATCTATAAATTAGCCCGGCGATGGTCTAGTGACCTGGTGGTTAGCACGGTCGCCTCACAACAAGAAGGTTCCAGGTTCGATTTCCAGGCTAGGGGTCTTTCTGTGCGGAGTTTGCATGTTCTCCCCGTGAGTTTCCTCAGGGTACTCCCGTCTCCTCCCAGTCCAAAAACATGTACATTAGGTTGATTGGTGATTCTAAATTAGTTCATAGGAGTGAATGTGTGTGTGAGTGGTTGTTTGTCTATGTGTGGCCCTGCGATGGACTGACCAGGGTGTACCCCTGCCTCTAACCCTATAGGCTCCAGCAGATCTCTATGACCATAAAATAGGAAATAAGCGGGAAAGAAGATGAATGAATGAATGAATGAATGAATAATCTACAAATTAAGTTAATGACTTAAACTGTGTCCATATAACCGAAACATTTAAGTTAAATTGTCATTGACATTTAGAGGCTAATTTCAAAGTATTAATAAGAATAATCTATAATTACACTTCAAATTAATTTAACTGTTCCAAGAAAACTTTTTAATTGTTTCATATCTTGAAATATATCATTTTTTTGTAGTTTCTTCTTGTTGTTGTTTTGTTTTAATAGTACAAAATAGCCGTGCGTTTCACCGTCGCCTGTAGAAAACATAGCGGTTGCTGCAGTGACGTCATCCCTACGATCCAATCAAAAGCGCCTATGCTAATTAGCGCAATTTTGGTAGGAAGCGGATAACAGTCATGAATCTACAGAGTTGCGTAATACCTCCCACACAAACCCCGCCTATTGCACAACGATTGGGTATTTTTTTATTATTAGTCCTAGTAGTAGCCAATCACTGTATCGTAGGCGGGATATGTCTTAACACGGGTAGGCGAAAGAACCTTCACAACACAGTAATTGGAATGAGAGAGAGAGAGAGAGAGAGAGAGAGAGAGAATATCTGCTAGAAAGAGAAAGGCGTATAAAAGCAGACCCGAATAATGGAGGAGGTTGGCGGTAGGAACAGGTTTGAGACAGCTAACCAGAGCGAGAGAAGAAGTTACTGGTGAGGTAAGTGAATGATTTCTACGCTTGATCCGGGGCTTTATTTATCACTGTTAGCTCCAGTAGCTAACACAGGCTAGCTCGCCTGGCCTCTCCCATCCGGTAGTGGAGCGCTCTATATTCAGCACTTTTTATTCAGATGTTTAATCTATTAATATTTGTTCTCCACGGTTTTAATACTAAAGAAGTTGCAGTTGAAAGTTTTCTGTATGATAGTGCTGTTAGACAGCAATGTCTCTTTCTCAAAACAGGAAATCGTCATGTTTTCTGAAGAAATCTAAATGAATGTTTTATTCGCCTCTATTACAATAATTAATTAATTGATTTATTCATTGATTCATTCATCTTCTTCTTACCTGCTTATTCCCCAATTCGGGGTCACGGGGGTCTGCTAGAGCCTATACCAGCGCACATAGGGTGAGAGACGGGGGTACACCCTGGACAGGTCACCAGTCCATCACAGGACCACAGATAGACTAACAACCACTCACACACACATTCACTCCTATGGGCAATTTTGAATCACCAATCGACCTAATCTGCATGTTTTTGTACTGTGGGAGGAAACCGGAGTACCCAGAGGAAACCCACGGGGAGAACATGTAAACTCCTGATTTATGTATATTATTAATCTAATGTTATAGGATTTAACAGCCGTCATGATGTCCTGAAGTTTTTTTTATTGTGCTTTTATTTATTTACCTGTCTGCCGGCTCCTTTCCTGTCTCTCTCACTGCCTGTCTGCCTGTATATATCTGTTTACCTTTTCTCTTTGTTTCTAAATTTATGCTTGTCTATTTTTTACTATATGTAATAAAGTAAATAAACATAACTAAACCAACATTGGGCAGTGCGATGGCATAGTGGTTAGCATGGTTGCCTCACTACAAGAAGATACTGGGTTCGATTCCCGGGCCAGGGAGTTTGCATGTTCTCTCTGTGTCTGTGTGGATTTCCTCGGGGTACTCTGAGGAACTCTGAGTTTCCTCCCACAGTCCAAAAACATGTCCATTAGGTTGATTGGTGTGTCTAAATCATACAATAGGTTGATTTGGTGTGTCTGCCTCTCGCCCTATGTGCGCTGGGGTAGGCTCCAGCAGACCCCCGTGACCCCGAATTAGGTAATAAATGGGTAAAAAGATGAATGAATAAGTAAACTGATATTGACTTGTAGACATGCATGTGTCTGTTTATGTATGCAAGTAGTTGTCTGTCTTTATAGTAGTCGTTCTCTTTTATTATTGATATTTATATAATTATGCCTGATTTTTCTCTTTTTTTATCTGTTCAGTTAGTTGAATGTTGTCTTCTATTTCATATGTAGTCATATATTTTAAGTGTATGTCTTTTTATATGTCAATTTATTTTTAAAAATCTGTCTGTCTGACTGTATGTGATTCAATCGATTTTTCCAAAAAGGCAAATAGGAAAAGTATTTGTAAGCTTTTATTATAATCAGCAGAAATGTTCTTAATATTTAGTTCTGTAGCTGTAAATGTTGTATTTTAGTTACCGGGTTTGATTCCTGATGTGAGTTTGCATGTTCTCCATGTGCTTGTGTGGGTTTAAGCTGTGGAACTCCATTTTTTTCCCTACAGGTTAAAACATGCATGTTAGGTTAACAAGAGATAATCACGAGTATGAAGTCGCCATTATTACAGCCTGGGTGATAGTATGGTGTTAACCAATAATAAATAACAATAATAATAATAATAATAATAATAACAATAATGGCTCAAGGTTTTTTTTAGATGTAAAAAACAAACTGCATTCTATAATTAATTATTATTACTATTATTAACCTGCATTCTATTATTCATTCATTCATCTTCTAACCCGCTTATTCCTGAATCCCAGCAAACATAAGGCGAGAGGCAAGGGTACACCCTGGACGGCTCGACAGTCCATCTCAGGGCAACACATAGACACATTCCTATGGACAATTTAGAATCACCACTCAACCTAATCTTTATGTTTTTGGACTGTGAGAGGAAACCGGAGCACCCGGAGGAAACCCATGCAAGCATGGGGAGAACATGCAAACTCCACACAGAAAGATCTCGGCCCGGGATTCTTGTTGTGAGGCGACTGTGCTATCCACTATGCCACCGCGCCGCCCGCATTCTATTATTATTATTATTATTATCATCTGCATTCTATTATTATTAATCTGCATTTTATTATTGTTGTTTGCTGTGAGAGTATGTTGTCTAACTATGGATTTTCTAAATGTTTGTAGGATTAACGAGGGCTGCTCTTAATGATATCTGAGCTGGTTCAGCCTTTACACTGACTTGTGGCCAAAAGTCTCGGATTTGTTACTGGAGCATTCGCGGGTACAGCTCTGTGTTAGTAGCATAGCTTTCAGATCTTATATTAGAAACCATTATTTATTAATTTATCTACTTTTCTGTACAAGTTAGACCTGGACACTGTGACCACTCGTTCATCCATATCCAAGCAGAAGACATTACAGTTTAAAACACTGCACAAGCAAATAAGTGAGTTTCACATTTGCATAGATTAGAGTTTCTGTTAACACTTTATCCTTCTCTAATGTTCTTCATAGCCTTTTGGTTTTTATTATAGAAATTGATTATCTCTTCCTTTTGTCACACCAGCCATGAGCACTCATGAGCCAGAGGTGTACACGGTGGCGCCGGAAATGCCGGCCATGTTTGACGGGATGAAACTGGCGGCCGTCGCCACTGTGCTCTACATCATCGTCCGATGCTTAAATCTAAAAAGTCCTACTGCATCCCCGGACATCACATGCCAGGATACACCGCTCAACCGTTTCCTGTTGAAGTCCTGCCCTTTTCTTACCAAAGAGTAAGTGTTCTATGCAGGTACCTATTTCTTAATACATATATTCTAGTACATCAGATTTTAAGAGCTCAATTTAGATTTGTTTATTAGCCTGCTGCATCAAACATGAATAATGATTGACAACATTTACCATTTTTTACAACATTACCAATCTTTACTTTCCTACTTGGAATTACGATTTTGTTGTGGTGTTTATGTGCATTTAACGTTTAGTCGTGACTCAAACGCCCCATTAGGGAAACATTTTAAATATCAGGTCCAACTCGAAAAACTGGTTGAAATTTTCATTTAGCATTTTTAATCACTAAGGCTATTTCCCTTCTTAATTAATTGATTCTTGCTCATTTTCGTCATAGACATGTGCATTGTTTTTAAACGCTGCTCAAACACTAATTCCTTTCACATTTACATTCAGACTTAATAATAATAACACCGTCTGAATCTCGACACCCTCATAATTACCATACCATGTATGTTACGTATTCAAGCTCTGGTGTACTAAACAATTTTCTGTGAATAGTACTTTGTATATTTTTGCCAAATGAGGTGAGTTGTCTGTCTGCCTGCTTACCCTTCAGGTACGTTGTTATTGCGGTTATTAAAATTCTGTCCCAATATGTTTTTGTACCAGCAGAAATATTGATGTAGTCGAGGCAACCGTGTTCCTAAACCTGCTGATTTATTATACAAATTATTTGTCTTTACATTCTAAATTGCATCAGTGCGTTTAGGTCTGCTTGGTTATGGGCCGTATCTTTTTCTTTTTTTTTTTTTTATATCTTAGTTCATTAGCTTACAGTGCCATGGACCGTATCGTTCACAACCCTAAATTAGCTCTTGTTATGTAAGCGTTTGTTTCCCAGCACAGTTACGACTCCCAGGTCGCGGATCAATCGAGTTAGCAGCAGAGCGCCTTGTCTCTTTTGCCGCATTAAATGTAAACTTGTATGCCCTGAACTAATGCTGTATATTGTGAAGCAGTGGATTAAGAGAGCAAGTGACACTCACTGATCATTGCCTTGTCAACATTAATAGCAGTGCCTCAGTGTTACTCAGTTTCTGCATGCTTATTGCTTACTTATTACTGGTGCTTAGTGAGGATAGAAACAAATCTCTTGGAGAAAAATAAATACAAATCAGCCGGGTGTTTTATTTAGCTTTAATCGCCTCTGCTTTGGAGGCTATTCATGGACCTGCCGTTATCCTGCTGCTTGTTGTCATGATGAGCTGCAGATAAATTTACTCTTCATGGTCCTTTTTTAATTTTTTTATTTCTAATTTATTCCTGTCACATTCCTTTTTTCATTAATAACATAAACTGCAACATAAGAGACGATTGTTCCTTTTAAAACGACCTCCTGAATCTGTCCCAGAGCTACCAGTTTGCCCCAGAACATTTAGATTTAAGACTATTTATCGCTTCATTAGTTTTGTAACCTGTAATTTTAAAAATAATTCTTTAAGGTTTTTAAATTATTGCGATAATTTTTTCACAATAGTGTTGATATTTGAACCTAAATAGTTTTACGTTAAATTATTTGCCTTTACATAATCAATTAAAATGTACTCCTATGGGCAATTTAGAATTGCCAATCAACCTAACGTGCAATGTGCACGATGGTGGGAGGAAACTGGAGTACCTGGAGGAAACCCAAGCATCGGAAGAGCTCCGCACAGAAAGATTCCCAGCTCGGGAATCGAACCCGGGACATTCTTGTGAGGCGACCATGTTAAACGCTATGCAATCGTGCCGCTCTACGGCCATTGTTTAAAAAAGATAAAATAAGGGCCTGAGCTTTGTGTTTCATTTATTTTTTTAGTATTTCATTATCTTGATATGTTTAGTATCAGGAGGCTGTTGCCAATACACAACCCCATTCTTTTATTTTTATAACGGGTGATCTTTATGGCTCTGCATCATGTAGCCACTATCTTATCTTCAGGAAAGATATACAGTAGAGGAAAAGGGTGTGTTTGTGCTCATTGACCGGATGCTGGTGGACTTTGCTGTCTAGGCAGATATGAAATCTAACAGTGTGTCAGGAACAGCTGACCTTCTCCTGTTTAAGTGCTCTCTGTTTTTTCCAGTGCACTTGTTCTTTTGGTCCTTTCCAATCACAGACATTGGAGGTGTGTCTACAGTGATGAGTGTTACTATTTGAAGACTTTAAGGAGACGTGATGAAATGATAAAGAAAGTCTGTGTCAACTCTGGCGTGAAGTAAAGTAGAAAAACCTGTCTTGGGGAAACAGTCTTTTTGGTAAACTTCAGCATGTTTACATACTGAAGCTTATTTCACAACGCTTGAAAGTGGATAGAACCATTGCACAACGGTGTACTTTTTACTACATTTCCAAATCTGGAGTATTTCCAAATTTTGTATAATAAACTTAACCTGTGTGTTGGAGCAAAATGTCAAATATATTTATACCAGTGGGGTAAAGTCAGGGTCGGTCAGTAAGTCCTTCTCTGCTGCCTAAACAATAACAAAAATTCTGATTTGTTATAAAGTTTCAATAATTTGATCCCAACAGTCTCTTAATGTCATTATGTAGTGTATCTCTTACTTCACTGTTTCCAGTACATGCATGTCCATGTTAATAATTCATTCATTCATCTTCTTAGCCGCTTATTCCCTAATTCAGTCCATGGCAACCATGTCAATAATCTAATCTGGAAATGTCTTCAGAATTAGTAGAGCTGTCTATGTAATATGAACTATGGTTAATAGTGGCTGATTATTTAAAGACTGTTTATTTAGCCAAGCAGATTTTAAGTCCCACTGACATACATTACATACATTATGACAGCATTTTCCGCCCTCTGATTGGTTGTTCAATTGTAAGTCAAACTATTGCTGCTATATGTTTTGTTAGCCAAACAAGCGTGTTGAATTTGAATTTTTCTGTCCACAATAGCTGACAGAGGAGGAGAGTTCGGTAAATCCCAAAAATAACTAGCTTGCCTCAGCCTTCAAAAAGCCCCAGTTTTGTCGCCACTTCTTGGCCAGTATATCTTGATGTATTGTATCGTGACGTGTGTATTGTCAGGTGTATCTCATGGTCAGACCCTTGCTTATACACAGCCCGACTGTGACCCAGATTTACATGGTTTATGATTTTATTTTAAAGTAGGAAAGCCTTGCTGTAACCATGCTGTATCACATTCCCACATTTGTCACATTTTCATAGTGGGTCGATTATACAAAGCAGTAAGTAAAATCCAGTAAAGAAATAAAGCTGACAACACACCAGCTCCCAGGAAATAAACTTGATAAATAGGTTCCAGTAAGTAAGGAATAAAATGAATTATACATTTATAGCCATGTAACCCTTAAGTCATAAATAATCAAAACACGGGGTCATGTGATTCAGCTGAAAAACATGTTTCTTGCTTTACACCACAGCAAAATGTCATTAATGTCAACATCAGTCATTAGTAATTTGTAGCGCCGGTCTAATATACTATACTAGACAATTACAGGGTAATTAATAATTAAAGATCCGTGTTTAAGGCCATTTAGTGATTGTGGTAAGCATGTCTACTTATAATAATGTCTTTAAACATTCCATAATCCCACAGCATAGCAAAATGCTATGAGGTCATGCTTTGGTTCAGGTTTAGTTGTTGTTTATTTGTGCAACCCTGTCCTGCAGATACATTCCTCCTCTTTTGTGGGGGAAAAGTGGCCATTTACAGACTGCTTTGTATGGAAAACTAGGCCGTGTCAGTTCACCACATCCATCTGGCCTGCGCAAGTACCTTCCTATGCAGGATGGTGCCACTTCGACTTTTGATCTTTTCGAACCTTTGGCAGATCATCAGAGTGGAGGTCAGTGTATTACATTTTAGGTTTGATCCATTATTGCAATGAGAAACTTTTTATTGTATTAAACTTTTTTATTTTTATTTTATTGTATTATTGTATGAGGACGTAGAGAAAAAATATTAAGTGTTTTCAAAACTGCTTTTGTAATAAAAAAATCTTGCCAAAGAAATCAAACTACATAGATAAAAAATTCTACTACATCAAACCCACTGCATTACTTTAGTTGGTATAGGTGTAGTACACTTTAGATGTAGTAAAGATGACACATTTTGTTTTTTTAGTATCTCTGGTCAAAACGTCTTTATGACCTGTTTGCATTTCTCTAGTGGAGGTCACAATGGTTATATGCCCTGGAATCGGGAACCACAGTGAGAAGCACTACATCCGCACCTTTGTGGATTACTCTCAAAAACAAGGTTACCGCTGTGCCGTCCTCAACCACCTTGGGGCCTTACCCAACATTGAGCTAACGTCCCCGCGCATGTTCACTTATGGTACGTTCATTTAGAGCTAGAAAAAAGAAAAGCAAGTCTTTCTGCCCTATAGCATAAATATTTAATCTCGTTGCTTCTGTTATTTTGTCCGTAAGCATATTTCTTTATATTGTTTCTATTGTAAGCATAATGGTTTATATTGCATTGCATTGCATTGCATTGCGTTGTTGCAAAAACATTCATTCTCTGCACTCTATAGGCTGTACCTGGGAATTTGCATCCATGGTGGGCTACATAAAGAAGACCTACCCCCAGAGTCAACTCATCGTGGTGGGCTTCAGTCTCGGTGGCAACATTGTCTGCAAATTCCTGGGGGAGAATCAAGCCAATCAAGAGCGTGTGCTGTGCTGCGTGAGCGTCTGCCAGGGCTACAGTGCACTTAGGCAAGCTGGAGTTTCTATAAAGGAAATTACTAAAGAACTAATCCGCCTGTTTATGAAACATTTTATTGCGTGCATGTGTGGCTCTTTCAATCTTGTCAAAAAGACAGTCTTGGCAAAGGAAACAGGGCATTAAGATTGGACTGGGTGTTGCCTTGGTTGTTTATCAGGCTGAAAGAGATGTGTCATGCTCAATGAAGGAAACACAAAGCTCATATGTCATTCGGGCTGTCGGTATAGTAGGTGTGGCTTATGTTTCTGGATCCCTGTGAAGTTGATGTATGCATGGTACTGGGTAAGTCTAGCGAACGAAGCATGTCCTTTGCACCTGTCAGTCACAATGAAGGATGTGTGTCCTTAAAGCTTGTCAGGCTCAGCAAAATGGCTCATTTATTGGCTACAAAGGTAAAGAATTTTGTGTCTCAGTCCTAGAAAGCATGAACTGATAGTTACAGTTACGTCAGTTGAACCATCATCAAACCTTTTAATCAAAATGTACTGTATGCATGACATGCAACACAGTATATCTGTGTGGCTAGGAAACATTCTGCCTAGTGTATATGAAGTCTAGCACAGGCGTTCTGTAAATCTGTAACAAAAAAATATTGGTTGTCTGTTACTCACAGCAGTGGAATACAGACCATGTTCGAGTGATCGTAATGATGAACTTTGGATGGCTGAGTAGTTTTAACTTTTTTATGTATGTATCCATGAGTAAAATGTTTAAGAAGTATTGTATTGTCGTTGCAGTCATATTCAAATTGTATCTAACGCCCAGCTACCACACAGCTGTTTTTGACTGTAGAAAATTGTCCGATAGTTAACGCTGTAGAAACTCTGTTGTCAGACTGGAGGATAGTAAAAACAGATGCACACAAGAAGACTTGGGTCCAAAGTTTCACCTTATTAGTTCCTGACACATACCGTTCTCACATACAGTACGTGTTCCGTTGCTAAATGGTAGCTATCATAAATCGTCTGTAGCCTTAATTTGGCTCATGACATACCTCAGTTTAATGTCTTGCTATTCTACTCACCAGACTCATTTCAACATGTTTTGAGATGGTTTGAAGTGGTTGAGCAAATTCTGTCATAAGGTTCTTCTTTCCTATCAGTATCCTTTGTTTGACTGATAGAAGTCACACTGTGACTCTGTCTGAAATAACATTGCCAGAAATTCATCAGAGCAAAAAAATTTAAATCCCAATATAAGCCTGATTTTAAACGAACAGATGCTCCTAGTCCATTTTGGTTATTCTATTATGTTGTTTTTTTTAAATGTATTTAGGGCTCAGGAAACCTTTCTGCAGTGGGACCAGTGCCGGCGCTTTTATAACTTCCTCATGGCTGACAACATGAAGAAGATCATTCTGTCACACAGGTAACGCAGATCACTATATAAAATTGTCCCTGCATATAGAAACTAAAACATATGTTGTTTTTTTTTCTGGTGGTAAAGTGTTTTGAACGTTGTTTTTTTTTTTTTCCTCAGAGGTAGTCTGTTTGGAGGAAGTTCCTTGAAGTTGATAGATGCAGACCTGAGACGTCTTTATACTGCCACCTCTCTTATGCAGATCGATGACAACATCATGAGGTATGTTTGCGCGTTGTTGTGCATCTGCTGCATTTTTGCAAAAACGGCACACACACACACACACACACACACACACACACTCCTTTAATATGTATGAGGCAACATACAAAGTCCTTTGTTTAATAGAATAAATAGTAATAAAATAATTGTAAATAAAATAATCCAGGATTCTAAAATCAAAGAGCAAACTGGACAGGCCAGTACATTGCAGGGCCACACACATAGCACTGAACGTGTGTGTGAGTGGTTGTTCGTGCATTGGCATTTTTAGAATTGCCAAACAACCTAATGGACAATGTAATTTTTTTTCTGATATTGTGCAGCTGTAATATGCTTCATGGTTTTAAACAGTTAACTAGTTTTACTGTTCAGTTATGCAAAGCATAATCAAACTGAAATGCAAATGTTGAGACGGTAAACATCCAACCTGCAACTGCTAAAAATGTTGCCCGTATACAGAGAATGTTCTAGAGAATGTTCTGTTTTTAATGAGAGTACCTGTCAAACATATAAACTCTGCACAGAAAGATCCTTTGCCTGAGAATCAAACCCGAAACCTTTGCTATTAGGTGACTGTATTAACCACTAGGTTCCAGCAGACCCCTGTGACCCCAAATTAGGGAATAAGCGGGTTAATGAATGAATGAATGTTTAAATACAAAATGAATACAATTTGCAATTTTAATTTTTCCTCAAAGTTTGTTTATTAATGTTTATGTTCTAGAAAATTCCATGGCCACAATTCCTTAAAGGAGTACTATGAAAAGGAGAGCTGTGTGCACTACATTCACAATGTGAGTATGACTCATGTTGACTAATTACCTTTAATAAATTTGTAAAATATTTCGGAATTTTTTGTTGCATGCATGTCTTGTAGGTAAATGTTCCGCTCCTGCTAGTAAACTCGGCTGACGACCCGCTCGTACACCAGTCTCTTCTCACCATTCCACGTACACTAGCAGGTAGACACACATTTTTGAGCCTTTCATTTTGTCTAACACATTTGTTCACTGACTGCTGCAGAACACAATGTGACACAAAGTTTTGTTTACCTAAAAAATATTTTATATATCATTTTAATCATTTGTGTAATTTGATTATTTGGCTGAATGGTGTTAGCCAACTATATTTCCCACAACTATAACTGTGGGAAGTGGTAGCCTAGTGGTTAAGGTGTTTGACTAATATCAGGAAGACCGGGGTTCGATTCCCACCTCCACCAAGCAACCACTGTGGGACCTTGAGCAAGGCCCTTA
>JAOTRA010000003.1:4269936-4285879 GCA_026260255.1 Pseudolaguvia tuberculata | reverse complement strand
GGAGTAGCCTTAGTGCTGGTCCCAAGCCCGGATAAATGGGAGGGTTGCGTTAGGAAGGGCATCCAGCGTAAAACCCCACCAAGTCGGATCCGCTGTGGCAACCCCTAACAGGACAAAGCAGAAGAAGAAGGAGTGAATGTGTGTATGAGTGGTTGTTTGTCTATGTGTTGCCCTCAGATGGACTGGCGACCCATCCATATTTGTGTGTGCTGGGATAGGCGCCTGCAGACCCCCGTGACTCCTTATTAGGGAATAAAGGAGTAAGAAGATGAGTGAATGAATAGTCACTGTTAAAAGCACTGAACTGAATTGAACTTTAACCATTGAGCAACCACTAAGCATTTGAAAAACTGTCCAGCAAAAATGTAGAAACTAATTTTAACATTTTCATGGTTAACAATGGTTGGAGAATTTTGTCAAATCCACAATTTTTTTTTTAGTGACCTTATCTTAGGTATAAACTTCTGGAAGTTAGAGAAAAGGCAGAAAGAGTTAAGTTTCGCATTTAATATTCTTTCTGCCAACCGAGCCCCATACCGCTGAGTGAGTGCCGCTCCCCAAGCTATCAATAATACAAGAGGAAGTTATTGTTCCATTGGGGGAGACACTGGCAGAATTAAAAGACTTTGTGGGGAGCCTGTGCTGGTCCTTTCACTGCTTCTGCTCATGTTTCCTCTGTTGCAGACAGAGCTCAGACAGGAGTGAGATTATTATGTGTGTTAGTGAAGAGCCTGATTGTGTTCTCCTGGAGAGTTTTTGTTTTATGACAGCTGTAGGAGACCTGTTGGCACTCATATACGGAAAGCTGTATGCTCAAGGACATTGTCCAAAGTTATATCCTGTAATGGGATATTTGGACATGTTCTAAGGGTAATCATAACAATTCAGATTCAAATACTTTGCTTCATTTACTAAATCATTTGCAAACTAACAGAATAGTTAATGACAATCATGGGAATAAAATACTCTAAGCTTTAATGCAATGTTTTAAGAAAATAAAAAATAAACATAAAAATAACATTATCAGCTTGATCTTGCCTCAACCCCAATCTTGTATTACAAAAGGTGCAGTCTGATTGCGAAACAATAATAACAATAATATTCAATGAACTCAGTTTCATAATCTTCATACTTCATACCTGATGTGCCCACAAGCTCACATATCACATAGAATGTCTCTTTTGACAAGCACAATTATGCCTTTAGGTCATATATAAATTCACTTGGTAAGCCTGCCAGCTGGCACATGCTCAAATGATGCTGAAACCTGAAACTGCGGCTGAAGCTCCAATTGAGCTCAAGCAGGTACAGATGGAAAAAGTCACACTCTTACTTTCAGGAGAGGCAAAGCAGAAGACAGGTGCAGACTGACAGAAAACAGTCAGTATTGTTTTTGAGGATTATTTTTAATTAAATTGTATTTTATTTGCATGTACATATGCATTTTCCCTCTGAACTCTAATACAGAAAATGGTTTGTGACTGCATGTAAGTACAAACAATTCGGAGCGCAGTATTTTTTAACGCTAAAACAATTGAAATTAAAGTGATACGCTAATGAACTGTTTTCCTTTTTTTATTTTTAGCATTTTCGTACAGTTTTTAAAAATTTGTAATGCTATATAAATGAGAGTTTTATTAGCCTTACATATGTTGTATAAGGCAGCATTTAACACGTCATTAAAAAAGTGATGACAAAGTAGAAGCAGTCTGTGAAAGTGTAATCAAGTGACTGTGGGCAGTCATTAACATTTTATATTCATTCTGCAGTGTGATATTGCACTCCCTGAGAGTCTCAGGCTAAAAGTAACAGGTGCCTTCTTAAAGGAGCATCATTATGATTTCATCCACATGCTGTTGAAACTCGTGAATGGTTCTCAGGATGCAAAGGTTTGGGATTGTAATGGGGTTGATTGTTTTATTGAGTCAAGTGTCTGCTATTTCCAAAGGTGAGAAAACACATATTCTATTTATTCAACCATAGCCTGTGTTCTTTCATTAAAGTAAATGTAGCCTTTACATCTATCTGTCATATTGCAGGCGATGTAAAGGAGGACAAGAAAGATGCTGTTCTGAAAGAGTTGGTTGAGATATGGCGAAAGGGTGGAGGCTGGTACCCGAGGAAAGAACAGCCATCTCCAGAGAAACAAGATGAACAAATTAATACAGTTCTAAAGAATATTGTTGGAGGTCTCAAGTCTCTAGGACTCCTGCCAAAGAAAGCTATTGGTTTATCATCTCTTAACAAACCGCTTGACCATAACAGGTTGTCAGGATTTCTTTATAACATCTCAACGTATCTTCAGGAAATGAGTGCTGACCTAGACAATGATAAACCTTTTAGCAATGATTATTTCTGGGGAAATTTGTTGCATTCTTTTCTCCAGTATAATGGAAAAACGCAGCTAGGTGACTGGGATGGAAGGATTCCTCCTAGACCAAGCTTCAGGCTACAAGACCTTTTCCTCTCTCTAAGAGGTAGCCCACATTGGGATGGACTACTTGGCCTGGTGCAAAGCATCCTTACACTTTCAGAACAGCAACCACAAAGACCTTTTCTCACATTTTTGATGCAGAACTGGAAGACCGTCAGTGCCTTGCTTGATACTGCTCTACAAGCTCTTGTGAGTGGGACTTATAGCCAGGCCAGTGCAGGTCTCCAAGGATTTATTTGCATTTTGAAAGGGCAGACTGACTGTGTTTTCAACCTGAGCTGGCTACAGCAACTTTTGACATTCCTGGAGACGAGGAACTGGAAACCAGTGTTGAATCTGAACCCTGTAGGTACAACCAGTGACCATAGGGACAGTACTTTTCTAGCAGGACGTTTGAAGCCATTTAGTATTCCACCTGAGGCTTTACGTGAGGAGAATAATAAATCTCAAGACATTGAAGGACTGAGCTCTATGCAAGCTCTAATTCTGCAAGCGTTGTCAAAATCAAACAGTGGGGAAAGAGCAGCACAATTTGCTGAGAATAATCCTGCCCTCGTCCAGGGTCTTGATGGTCTTCGGCGGGGATTGTTTCACAGAGTAGGAAGCACGGTTTACAGTAATCTTAGGAGGAAGGTTTCCCGCGTGACCATGGCCCTGTTGGAAGATCTAGGTAGCATGGCTGGTGAGCCACAGTCCACTCAAATGGGAAGATGTTCTGTAGGTAAGTTTATATTTATATTTTCATTTCAAAGAGTTTAAATGTTTGTTTCTCTTTTCACTCTTTGGCTTAAGTACACACTTTGCTGATCAGTTTAAAAGTACTGAAATAAATAATAAAACTTTAATAGTTGAAACATTACACTGGATTCCTGAAATCACACTGGCCATGTTAATCATCAAGGAGATCATGATACTCCAAATCCTATGGGTTGGATAATTTACCCACCCTTTTGTTGATGCGTAACTATATACCCTTGGCAGTTACGTTAGTCCATTAAGCCTAACAGTATGGCTGCGCTAATTTATTTCGATGATTTATGGCATGAACAAACCACAGCAATAAATTCTGATTTGTATTGTTAAAAATGATTCAACTCAATATGATTTTCAACTACCTTTTTTTTTTGCAAACTCTAGGTGACATGAGACAGTTGATATTATGGTAAGTTTCTTTTTTTTAGATTTAATTTTCAAATAAGCATTTGACACTGACCATCTAACACTATTGCAATTCACTGTACTTTACAGGGGAATCAGACATAATCTTACATGGAATGCTCAAGCCATGGGTTTTACCTCACACGGTTTACCAAATCGACCCTTTCTGATGTCTTGTTCTTCTTCAGAAACAGAAACAAACTACTCAAAACAAACACGATCGTTCAAAAGATCTGGACACATCCAGCTGGCCCATAATCAAACAGAATCAGAGCTGACAGCCTTAGCAGAGATCCTAGAAGCAGCATGCAATGCCTCCATACCAGGTCTCACTGGTGTTTCAAACTTTACAGTGTTTCTCTATTGTAATCTTTTTGATGGAGGTGATGCAACAGTGGACCCAGAGGCTGGTCATGTAGTTTCTGACCTCCATGTCAGCTGTTCTAATGCAGCATGGTACCTTTCTGCGGCAGAAGAAGATTTCCTGTGGGTACATGTCTGCAGTGAATACTTTGCACAGGAGTTTAATAATACAGTATGTGCCAACTCTTCCTTCTGGCTTCAGCGAGCTCATCAGGTATCGGTGATAAATATCTAAATAATACAAAAAAAAATATTTCTGGTTTGACTGATTTTGTGTTTGTATATTTTATTATCTTATTAGGCTGCTGTTTCCAAGGACTACCACTACTTCAACCAGTCAAGTATTAATGATCTCTGTGAACAACTCTCTGGTGAAGCTGCTGGAAGTTCTACAAGCATTACAACTGATGACTGTCTAGAGCTGCTTAGTGCTAGATCGCTTACTTCACTAGATTTCAGGAGATGTTTTTTGCCCAACAACTCAGCTGTAATATTAGCCTTGTGTGGCAATGCATCATATCCATTGGTTCACACAGGATGGGCTGCAGAATATTGCTCTAAAATTCTAAGTAATGATTTCCATCATGAATCCAAAAATGTTGCCTGTGAGTTTTTAAATTGGACTGCAGAGCATTTCATCAATTCTGATCTGTTTGAACACTGCAGAGATGCAGCAGGTCTGAGAGATCACATATGTAAGAATATCAGTCGGTATCTCATGCTGGTTCCTAAAATGCCGATACTCATAGACTACTGCACTTCCATCTCCATATCAGAACCCAAGCAGGAGAGCCAGTGTGTTCTTCAACAGCTCTTTGACATGCTGCCTGCACCATACGATTTTGACACTCACCAACTCTGTATAAATCCTATTCCGATTTTACAGGAAGCTATTTATAAGTTAAACAATTGTGAAGGTGTTGTTGATGAACGTGTGGGTTTCCTGGCCACTGTAAGCTATGTGCTCCAAATGTTAGATTTTGTTGTGGGCCTCTCACCTGGACTTGAAGAAGGGGAACAAGAGGCACGCCAGGGCCTCGGGCAAGCTATCCTTCTTTCCAGACTTCTAGACAATTCCTCTTTCTGGACAACCCTCAGTCCAGATGCCTCAGTCAGTGTGCTTCAAACCATCAGTGTCTTTCTCAGACGAGAGCAGAATCTATCACTTAAAGAAGATCTTCTAAGTTGTTTTAGTGTAAGTGCAAACAAAACGATTTAACAAATATGTACACTTATCATTCATGTTGTTTTAAATTTAATTCACCATTATTTAGAAGACTGGTTTGTTCTTGTGTTTACCCTTCAGCCTGTCCTATGGGATCTCATTCAAAAAGAGGACAACAGCTCTGCACTGAAATTTTTAATGCAGGTAGTACACAAACTTTAAAGCAAAAGAAAATTACTCGATATTTATCATACATTTATAACAGTCTAAAAGTGAATATAAAGTATTTAAGTAACCGACAGATAGATAAAATATCAGGAACGTGGGATGTGGTAGCTCAGTAGTTAAATGCTGGTCCCCAGAGCAGGGCCTTTGTTTTTACAGTATAATGTAATAAACGTTAAGTCTAAGTAACTAATGGATAAGGCAACAGCCTTCAAAGCTGAATGTCCCGGGTTCGATTCCCCGGCCGGGGATCTTTCTATGCTTACGTATGTTTCCTACAGGTACTCCAGTTTCCTCCCACAGTCCAAAAACATTCACATTAGGTTGATTGGTGAGTTAAAATTACCCATAAGAGTGAATGTGTACCCCTGTCTCTTGCCCTATGTGAGCTGGAATAGGCACCAGCAGACCCCTGTAACCCGAATTACGGAATAAGCAGGTAAGAAGATGAATGAATGAGTGAATGAATGAATGAGTGAATGAATAAATTATACTAAATATTTTGCACTAATACATATGCTCTGATTTCCACTTTTAAGCTGTTTTTTCTCTAGAATCTCTAATATTCTTTTTCTCCATCTAGGAATACCTCCAGATGCCTAGGGAAAGAATACGCTCCCTAGTGTTGTCAGCGGAAAAAGATGCAGTGAAAAGATTTCTTGCTCATGTACATCAGAGCTGGGACCAGCTCCAAGTGGAGACACAGGTAGCCAACCGATTATAAAACAAATTTGTTTTCCAACTTTATTTGTTCCAGTGTGAGGATTTTAGTCTGCTGTAAATGCAATTTGTTCTGGACACAAGCATCTATAAAGGATTCTTTTGTCATTATTGAAAGGCTTCCCCAAAGGAAATGGAGGCCATGGAAACCATGACGGCAGCCTTCATTCAGAAATTTCCACGTGTTACTCCAGAACTATTTGTGGACCTCTCACAGTTCATCCCATACATGTCTGTATCTGACATAATGAATTTCCCTGCATCACTAATAGCCAACGATAGTGTGTGAGTGAACCCTGATACCTATACAAATATGCTCATCGTCTGAAGAATACTTCATTACTTCATGCATGTGACATACGTTTAGGTTGATGGCGATTCGAGATCACAGCTCAGAGATGAAATCGCCTCAGAAACAAGCCTTTGCAAAACGTCTACTTCAGTCCAATGCAGTAGGAGACGTTTCCTCCTGGCCACCATACTTCCTTAGCTCTGTTCTTCCTCTCCTGCCACATCTCCCGGTCAGCCACTTTCAACAGTTGACCTCCCAGCAGGTAGGTAAGCAAACATCAGAATAGTTCATCTATATAAATCCCAAAGCCTTTAAGAAAAAAAAGTAAAGATGGCTGGTGTATATTTCACAGCTCAACCCACTGATCGAACTACTGGCTAATAGTAGTCTGGATGCCATAAGGGGGAGGCATGTGCTTCGCACCCTGTTCAACAAGAAAAAGAATCTCACTAGTGATACGATAATGAGGTAATTTATTTCTCTCAACAGCTTAGTAATGAAATGGACAAGCTATATATGGAGCAGATGGAGAAGCTGTTTGGTTTCTTTGACAGGTTGGGCATACTCATCTGCTACATGAATTCAGAGGATCTGCATCGTTTCCTGTCTGTACCACAAGTTTTACCAGCTCTGTGGCAGCAGCTTGCACAATGTATTTCAGATGGTTATGTCAGTGCTAATGGCAGAGTAAGCATAAATTTATTAAATCTATTAAACTCCTACCGTATTTTATATTGGCAAAAGTTTGTGAACCATTGATCATCAGGTTTATATCAGTTTGCTAAAGATTTAGCAGTACTCTTATATTTATATAATGTTTATGTTATACTTCTATCATACTTCCACACTTTTGGAAAATCTTTCTACCAGATATTAGGCATGTCTTTGCTGATTTTCTCATTTGTGAGATCAGTTACAAATAATAGGGAAGGAGGTCTGGGGTGCATGGAGAAAGTGACCTTGCCTAAGAATCCAGGATCTTCTTGCTGTGAGGCGACTGTGCTAACCACTACGCCTCTCAAATTTATATATCTTTCTTTTTAATTGATGGTGATTTTTTTTTTAGATCCAGCATCTCTCAGTGTTTTTTAATATATTCAGCAAATTCTTTTAATTCTGTTGTGCGGTTTTCTCTGGCTGTCTAGTGCAAAACAGAATCTGCCTTAGACTGATAATGAGGCTATAATATGTCTAGGCAGATTTCTAAACAATTTCAACTTAGATTAAAAAATATTCATCCACTGTGTATTTTTTATTTATATATAAAACAATGTTAACTGTTTTTACTGTGTCTCATCATATGTAACATGCTTGTCTTTTCTTTTGAAGATTTCACATTGGCTTGCCCTCGCTCTCAAACCCCTCAATGCGAGTATGTTGTCTTCTCCGGTGCTGACGACTCTCCATGGCCTATTACCCCAGCTAGGCGCATCTTTTCTGCAATCCTTATCCTCAAAGGAGTTATTGAAACTTTTCTCTCAGGCTGATCTACCAATATTCCCACCTTCACAGGTAAAGACACTCAGTTTCAATTAGACTCTCTGTCGATAGATTTTATTCTGCTTCACGTTTATCCTGATCTCAATTTTTTTCATTGTAGGCATTCCAGATTTTTAACAAAATATCCCAGAGTATAAATGTAAGTTGTGACACATGATCTATAAAATGAACATGTACCAGGAGCTATAAATCCTTTCATTCATTTAAATGTTTTTGTTCTAGGTCAGTGCCAACACTCTATGCCGATTAAAGCCATTATTTCTGGGTTTAACACCTGCTTTCTTAAAAAAATTGATTGTACCGGAGGTGATGGGAACAGCAGACTGTCAGTGCTGGAACACTTTACTGAGCGACCTGCAGCCTGCGCATCGTGCAATAGTGCATAGCGCACTAGAACAGGTAACATCAGCACTGATACTTACACCAAGAAACCAAGACCTTATGAATTAAACACCTATACAAACACATGGCAGCTCAGTTCTCCGCTTTAAAAAGACTTGAATCCTGTATAACACTTCATGCTTCATATTTCCGTTCTTTTTTAAAATACTTGATCTTTAATATAGGTTTTAATATGGGTTTTATATACTGTTAGTATATTAGTATTTCTATGTAAATTACACCATATCCAAGGAAAAATGTTGTAGTTTTAGCCAATACAATAAAAATTAAAAACTATCTGTACTTGTTAAAATTATTACTTTATCTGTTATCAACTTTCAGAACATTACACTATGAGTAATTAAACCTTATGTAAGATAGGGATTTGATTCACAGACCCAGCAGCTTGCCAATGCTGGACTGCTGGAGCAAGCCCCTTAACCTCCAATTGCTTTTGGATAAAAGAGATAAATGTAAATCGATCTGCATAAAAACAGCTGCCAAATTCCATAAAAGTAAATGTAAATGTGAATAAGCCCATCAAAAAACTGACATTTCCCCCCACTATTTTTTGATTTTTATGTACAATCAACAACATTAATGTAATTAAAGATTAAAAATAGTATGTGGTTTAAAATATTATATAAATATCCTGTTATTTTTAATTAACAAAACAATGGAAAGGTGGCATAGTGGTTAGCACGGTTACCTTACAACAAGAAGGTCCTGGGTTCAATTCCAAAGCTAGGGGTTTTTCTGTGCAGAGTTTGCATGATCTCCTCGTGCTTATGTGGGTTTTCTTAAGGCACTCAAGTTTTCTGCCACAATCCAAAAACTTGTCCATTAAGTCCATTAAGTGATTCCAAATTGCACGTAGGAGTGGGTGTGTGTGCCTGTTCGTTTATCTGTGATGTGTGGCCCTGCAATGGACAATGTGTGGACAATGTGCATTGGACAATGGCAATCTGTTCTAGGCTCCAATAGATCCTTGTGACTCCGACTTAGGGAATAAAATTAATACTGTCAGTGATAGTCCTGTAGTATTTTCATAATATAATAATTTTGAGTTGCATAAATAAAGACACATCTTATTCATAAATCACATCTTATTGCAAGTCATATTTTTACTTATCTAGAGGGACTTACATTTGTCTCTTTTATACATCTGAGCATTTAACTATAAAGAGTCTTGATCAGGAGTCCAGTGGTGGAAACTTTACATCCTGATTAAATTGATAGTACTTACTAAGCATATCATATCAAATGGACACAAGTTTATGTTTGCTAATTATATGATTGTGTTCTTTAATTACTGTGAACTGCAGACCCTCTTACAGAAAAATAATATGTCCCGTTGGTCTTAAGGTTCTGGAGTATTTGTCAACTAATGACACCCTCAACCTGCACTGCCTTTTACCCTTCATTTCCCTGAAAAAACTGTCTACTGAGCTTGATGGAAAGATGATCCTTAATCACATTGTTCTGTATAGAAACATGTCTTGGTCACCGCAACAGGTAATATCCTATTTGTTCTGGATACTTAAGTAGTAAAGCATAATAGCAGATAATTATGACTATAATGCTATAGTCTGTGTCTGTTCTTACTGGGTGGATCTGTCCATAGTTAATGACACTCGTTTGTCGCAGCTCATTGAGTATGCTACAGAAGAGCCTTACAGGAAATGAATACGAAGTGCCATTCACCTGCCATCAAGCAAATTGCGCTTACTGTGATAGAACGGCTTGCATAATAGAATATGAATTAGTAATGCATTAAAGTGATTTCATCTCAGCCAGAAGGAGTATCACGTTTAACTTTGGTTACCAACATCCTCAAGTTTTTCATTCAACAGGCTCAGTTGCTCTTCAGAATGATTCAGCAGACTGAAAACATCACCCGAGAGACAGTACTGTAAGTGACATCAATCAGTTGCATAAGTCGGTCTTGGAATTTGGCAAATATTACATAGTTACATTTTAGCTCATTCAGCTTAATGTAATGATGATTTGTTTACTAACAAATAAGAATTTTTTCTGGGTTACATTATATAGCTAACTGTAGTATCGTACAGTTATTTCTTCTTGTTGCAGACAATTAGGACACATTGCCAGTGGCATCAGCTGCCAGGATCTACAGCTTTGGTCCAATGAATCAGACTTCTCTGAACTGTTAAGGTTTATTACAGACTTGCCCGGAGGATTGAGGCCAGCTCTGGTGAGAATGTTTGAGACTAACTTTAGTCTCAGTCCAGCAAATCACATTCATTGCCATCTTCTGCTTTTTCAAGATAAAACTGAGCTGCCAAAGCAATTGATTCAAATTGACAGTAATGAAGACTTGCCTCCTGGATAAACCGAAAATAATAAATAACTGTATAAATAAAACTAACAATGCTTTTTGTATTAACATTAATTTGAGTAATTAGCAAATGAACAAAAGGGTCATTCATTCATTCGTCTTCTTGCCCGCTTATTCCCGAATCCGGGGTCACGGGAATCTGCTGCACCTATCCCAGCGCACATAGGGCAAGAGGCTGGGGTACACCCTGGACAGGTCGCCAGTCCATCTCAGGGCAACACATAGACAAACAACCATTCACACACACATTCACTCCTATGGACAATTTACAATCACCAATCCACATAATTTGCATGTTTTTGGACTGTGGGAGGAAACCGGAGGAAACCCATGCAAGTGCGGGGAGAACATGCAAACTCCACACAGAAAGATCTTTTTGTTGTGAGGTGACCGTGCTAACCACTACGCTACCGCGCCGCCCTATAAAAGGGTCATGTTTATATTATTGCAAATCAAAGCTTGAATTAATACAATGTCCGTTATAGTATCTGCTTTAGATAAAGACATTAACATATAAATTATTTTTTAACAGAGAAAATGTGTGCTAGAGGAAATTAGAAAAAGGCCAGACATGGATCTGAATGGTTTCAACCCGTCATTTACTGCTAGATTACCGTAAGATCATAAATCTTTTTTTCCTTTTTTTTTTAAACATTTTCCAAACCTCTGATGTCCTCTGCCTCACTGCTGGATGTTGTCTCACAGTGTGACGATGATTGAACGCCTGTCCAACGTATCACTTTTGGCTGTTCTAAACTACATCCGAAGACATTTTATCGATTTTCTGGAACTTCCTCGACACAAGCAGATGACCTTGACTGAGAAAGCTATCAATGTGCTTGTGAGAGAAATAGCTTTTGGGAATTTCTGCATGGATGGATTTTAGGCATTGTTTTTAAACTGTAGTCAGTTGGGGTGTCCATACATAATTCACAGTTATGCTCCAAACCACCTCTAGGTTTATTTTGAAAACAAAATCTCAAACAAGGTCTATACATTTACATTTTTATACAACTAAGAAATGGTAGGAGCCTTGCTCAAAGACCCAGCAGTGGTAACTTGGTGCTACTGAAATTGGAACCCCGATCTTCATTCAAAGCTATCACTTTCTTTATATATATGTTTTTATTATTTAAATTTCATACAAATATTATCTACATAAGGATTAAGTCACCCTGTTTACACTTGTTTAAGTATATATATATTGACTTTATAACAATTATAGTAGTTGCATAACATGTACAAAGTAGCCAAATCTGGCAGCCCTATTAACAATGATGCTCATAAAGCACAATGTAATCAGCAGATTCCTGTTTATATCTTTTCCCAAATTTCTGCCAGATGATTACTGAGGACAGAATCTCTGGGGCCTCCATGGATCTTTTGGGTCCTCTTCTCTTCTTCCTGGACAGAGACATATTGTCTCACGTGGACAGAGAGGCTCTGAAGCTGCGCCTTGAGGACCTCAAGCAGTACTGCATGCCTTCTGATACTTTCAGGGAAATGGCATCTCTGTTTACGGAAAAAAGTATGCTAGGGTAGGTTCTTATGCCTGCATTTTAAATAAAGAACAGGCTGAGCACCATGTTTCATTTCCTTATCGTTTCCCAGAATTATTTTAAAAAAAATTCTTTTCACACTATATGGGACTAGACTGATTAATGTTATCATCTAGCAAACGCTACTGATATAAGCTATTTACATAGTAACATTCTAAAGTATATCAAAGTGATAAAATATAAGAATTCATTCATTCATTCATTCATTCATTCATTCATTCATTCATTCATTCATTCATTCATTCAGCTTCTTACCCGCTAATTTAAAGTCATAAGGGTCTGCTGGTGCCTATCCCAGCGCACATAGGGCCAGAGGCAGAGCTACTCTCTGAACAGTTCGCCAGTCCATCGCAGGGCCACACATAGACAAACAACCACACATACACACATTCACTCCTATGGGCTGATTGGGACTCACCAATCAAACCCGGGACCTTCTTGTTGTGAGGCGACCGTGCTAACCACTACACCACCACGCTGCCCACAGAAGTGGACTTCCACTTCGACCCCCTAAATTTTGGCAGAATTGTAGAAGGGGGATGTATTGTTAGTTAATCAGGGAGGATTCAATTTCTTAAATCTGATTTACAGAGAGCCAAAGTCATGGACTGCAGGAGATGTTGAGCATGTAGACCGCCTTGTGTTCACCCTGTCACCACAACTCCTTCGTTCTTTACCACTGGTAAGTAAAAATAAAAAATGAGACAAAAGTTTTTATAAATCAATCTTTTTATTTGTTCTGACTTTGTGTTAAAGGATGATATAGGTAAAGACACAATTGAGCAAGTTCTGCAAAGTCAGTGGCACTGGAAAGACACGGAGCTTGGTAAAGCATGTCCCAACCCCAAAGGACTAAAAGACAAGATTTACAGTTTAGTTCACAAGATGATCAGAGGACGGAGGTGGAGCAGAAGAGGTGAGGTGTTTACAAGTTTGAAATATACTCATAATGAACTAGATATCATTGGTATGAGCTTATGTTAAAGTGTGTTATCTTTTGTCAGAGCCAATCCCAAGTTGTGCAGATATCAAAGGGACTTTTCCCTCAGCATGGCGCTGGTATCAGCTCAATCGAATGAAGAGAAAAGAATTAAAGGAGTGTGTTGAGTTCCTGGGCCAGGATGGATCTCTTGATGCTGAGCAACGCTGGGCACTGTGGACAGAACTCAGACCAGTGAGCGTTCCATTAATTGGTCAAAGACAAAATTTTCTTATTGGCTACAAATTTGTGATCATTGAGGATGAGACTAAAACATCAGCTATACGTTTTGTATTTCAGTTTTATAAACCAGTGAGGACACTAAAGCCAGCACAGGTACTGGAACTTGGCTGTATTATCACAGAGATGAGTGAGAGAGAGCTGCAGGCTGTCAACTTGTCTGACTTAGGTGTGGTGGCTCATGTGGGAAGCTGTAAAATGTGGAACCAAAGAAAAGTAAGCTTTTGATTCTTTTGCAATAGAACAAACTATTGAACAGAGAACAAGTCTTCAATGTGGATTGCAGATGTTTTAACACTAGACTATGTTTGTACACTAAATCCTAGCCAGTATGTACAGTTGCTGATGCTGTGCATAGTTTATAAAAAGGTAAACGATATGTATACAAAATTAAGTGGACATTTGATCACCAATATTTGCACATACCATTACAGATTAATAGAATAAGTAACTTGTCACTCTATTCTAGAGCATCTATGTCAGAATTGGTTCACATGTAATCACTAGAATATTTGAGAGGTCAAGCACTAACTGAAGAGGTCTGGAGCAATCACTTGAAATCATACCAAAGGTTGCAACTCAGCACCGGGTTCCACATGTGCGGTTGTGCGCTGGTTACTCGGGTTTGTGACCTCTCTCTCTCTCCTTTATCTTTCTATGTCTTATGAATATAGGGAGAAATTGTTTGAAATATGGGGAATAATATGTTTGACAATAAAAATATTCCAAAGATGTTCTGTGAGATCAAGGCTCTGGGCCGTCTTCTTCTTGACTCTAAATTTGCCAAACTAAGTCTTAATAGATTTTGCTTTCTGCGCAGAGGAATTGTACTCAATTGAATTGTTATGTTATGTTCATTTTAGACAACTGCACGCTTTTCGCTTGCTATATTAACGGTTGTCAAAAAACTATGTAAGTTTCATGATCAAGTGTCCACATACTTCTGACCATAGAGTCTTTTAAATACACTCTAATACTTTCTAAGCATAGATTAAAAATGAGCCAATTTACTTTAATTATTTTCAGTTGAGAGCAGCTGTACGCGGATTCCTGCGCCAACACAATAAAAAGCCAGAAAACCTCGGGGTGGTTGAGATAGTTTCTCTTGGCAATCTACTTTGTGGCTTTACTCCTGTGGAACTTTCTCGTGTTGATCCATTTAACTTAAGGTAAAATAGAAGAAGAAGAAAAATCTGTTTCAAAATATGATGATGGTGATAATACCGATGATAGTGATGATGATGGTAACTGTATTGTGCATTTCTGCAATTTGTTAAAAGGTTTTTTGTGATATTTGTCAGTGTGGCTGCAATGTTTCTCAGGGAGAAATACCTGCCTTGCCCTGAGCAGCAGACCGAAGCTCTGACCACCCGACTCTCCAGTCCCCAGGCCTTTGGTCCTGTCAGTGACTGGAACACGGAAATTTTCACTGAGATTGGGACTTTGGCAGGTAGAGGATTTATTTCACTGGATTAGTTCCAAATGATGACTTTTATTATACATAACAAGGGATATTTATTACACATGAAGGTTATATTTGGTGATTTTATTGAGTGTCAAATGATTCAAATAATCTTGTAAACATCTGAATCAGTCAAATAATGTAATGTAAAAATGGCATAGTGGTAAGCACGGTTGCCTTATATCAAGAAGGTTCTATTCCCAGGAAAGGGATCTTTCTGAGTAGAGTTTGCATGTTCTTCCTGAGTTTGCATGGGTTTTCTCTGGGTACTCTGGTTACCTCCCACAGTCCAAACACAAGTACATTAGGTTGAATGGTGATTCTACCAATTCTATGATTCTACAATTGTTAATTCAATAAACTATATTGTTTGTCTATGTTTGGCCCTGCGATGGACTGGTGACCTGTCCAGGGTGTACCCCTGCCTTTCACTTTATGTGCGCTGGAACGGGTTTCCTCTGGGTACTCCAGTTTCCTCACATAGTCCAAAAACATGTACGTTAGGTGAATTGGTGATTCTAAATTGCCAATAGGATTAAGTGTGTCTCTGTGATGGACTGGTGACCTGCCCACGGTGTACCCCTCCTGCTTTTCACGCTTCAGAGAGCTTCAGAGAGGCTCCAGCAGACCTCTGTGAAGCAGAATTAGTGAATAAGTGGGTTTAGAAATTAATTTCACTTCCCAATAGATACCTAGCCTGCTTTTCTATTATACAACCCAGATACGCCAAGTCTTTATATTATATTAGATAAAATACTGTTCTTGTCTCAAAGCCATTTATTTTGTAATCTTTTATATTACAAGATATAAAAAGCACAAGTCTACTGCCATATTTTAAGACTTTCTGATACCCTCTCATACCATCGATCTGTGGCATAAGCATTATTAAATTACTCTAAATGTCTGTATGAAAGATAACAGTCACTTGAAGTATCACTTCCGAGCTAATTACAGTATAAATCTTGTCGTGAATTAGCTTCTGTGACTACATTTGAGATCAATGATAGCTTTAGACTAAAATAAAAGATATTTGAACACACACACACACACACACACACACACACACACACACACACACACACACACACACACACACACACACACAC
>JAOTRA010000003.1:4218781-4269836 GCA_026260255.1 Pseudolaguvia tuberculata | reverse complement strand
ACCTCCTCTTTGGTCTTCCTCTTTTTCTCCTGCCCGGGACCTCCATCCTCAACATTCTTCTACCAATATACTGCATGCCCTTCCTCTGCACATGTCCAAACCATCTCAACCTAGTGTCCCTCACCTTGTCTCCAAAACTGACATTTCTAGACTAACTAACTGTAAATTTCTAGATTTGGAATTAAAAGTTTGAGTTTATGAATAATCCACATTTCTTATCCTGGCCCAGTTGCTGCTGTCTGCCCAGTGAAACTAAAGATCTTGATCAGCAACATTGTAAAGTTGAGAAACAATACACTTTATAGA
Organism: Pseudolaguvia tuberculata; assembly: GCA_026260255.1. Taxonomy (NCBI): domain Eukaryota; kingdom Metazoa; phylum Chordata; class Actinopteri; order Siluriformes; family Sisoridae; genus Pseudolaguvia; species Pseudolaguvia tuberculata. Next base: position 4,269,530 of record JAOTRA010000003.1, on the reverse strand, counting down.
ATCATTTTCAATAACTAAACGTAATTTTCTTCTACTTATTATATTTGTTGAATTAAATTTGTCAAGGCAGTGAAAAGTGAAGACCAGCACATATCCTTCGAGATATATAATGGCTGCTTTCTAGGGTATTTTTTTAAAATAAAACTGCGGTTCTATGGCATTCTAGGGAAAAACTGGTTTTTCAGGAAATGGTGTTATTGAGAAATTCAGACAGTTTAATTAACTCGTGATAAATTTACGTCATGCATTTGAACTCTTTGGTACAACCGAGCAATTAAGGGTTAATGGCATTGATTAAGGGCTCACAGTGGTTGCTTGGTGAAGGTAGGAATCGAACCCCTATCATTCTGGTATCAACACTTTAACCACTAAGCCACTACCTCTAGGCTGTGCTGCTAAAGTTCTCTCACATCCAGAAGCAATACCACGTATTCCTCAAAGTAAAATAAACTTCTACCACATTTATTAATTATCTATCACACTTTATTTATTTTGCCATTTCCAGTTCACTAAATTGCTCAGTCATACTGTTATAATTACCGTAATGATTGCACTGAAGAGCTGTGGAATTCAACTGCAATTCATTAATTTAAGGATCTGCAATGCTGTCATACACATTTTATACAGTAGGCACCAGTTTATTTAAATACAGTCTTGAGGTTCGGTTCCAATTATGAAACCCTGATTGTCAGGCGGGTAATAAGTACTGCACAATATTTTTTGTAATCAAGTTTTAATGTTGCTTTTGTTTCATGCTTCACCAAATACATTATGGGCTTTTTTTTCTCTGCTCCACAGGTATTTTAAAACCTCTGATTCATCCACTTCATGTGCACTTTTTAAAGGTGTTGAAGTGCTGAGGTTTCTGTGACCTCCACCTCTCTGATGGAGCTGTGCCTGACCTGCCTGTCGCTCGTCACGCTGCTGACCCTCCTGACCTCAGAGCCATCCCATGCCCAAAAAGTTTACACGAACACATGGGCCGTCCATATTAGCGGAGGAGAGGAGGAAGCTAACCGCATTGCCCAACAGCACGGCTTTATTAACCACGGCAATGTGAGTACTGCTTTGTCTTCAACTATTAATTTCCCCAAAGTGTTGCCTTTTGTTTTTAGGATAATATTAGCTCTCATTTATTTTTTATTTTCTCATTATTTTTAAGTGTACATATTATAATACTATTCATGTCTTTTTTTTATGTTGCTTTTATATTAGTTCTTTGTCTCAAATCTTGATAAGCCAAGTTTCTTTACAAGTTTTCTTCCAAATGACCAACCCACATTAATTTTTACACAAAGATCATATACTGTGACGTCAGTGATGCTGACTGCATATTATGTGATTGTCAAAGTTGTCCCGTCACCTTTTTCATACTAGGGTAATATTCAATTAAATATTCAGGAGATTGCAGAAAACTACGTTTCGCAATAAAATTCGTAATGAGGAATAACTCTTTTAAAATGCTAGATTAATAATAATATATAAACGTCTGGGCTAAAATCATGCGATGTAAACTGGGCATAACCAAATTCAGTTAGATTGTCCTTTTAAGATTTAACTGCAATATAATATCAAATGTTTTGGACATTTCCTAGTATGGTTGTAGTCTTTCATTTAGGTAGGCTTTTCCTTCCTATCATTTAAAATGTGACTGTGAATGTACAGACCTGCCAGCATTTACCTTTCAGCTCACTCCTCTGTCCAGTCTATTGTCCTTGCAAACAAGCTGTTACTGTGGAAACACAAATGTATAGAAATGAGCATCTATTTATCTTCTCACCCGCTTATTCCCTAATTCGGGGTCACAGGGTCTGCTGGAGCCTATCCCAGAGCACATGGAGCAAGAGGCAGGGGTACACCCTGGACAGGTCACCAGTCCGTTGCAGGAATGTAAACCAATAATGCACAAATACAAGAATGAATGCATACATTTTGATTAGTGGTGTGTGTAACTATAACTTGAATACTATTCTATTCTACTTCTGCAAGATGCTCTTACTACTTCTTCTCCTTTTGGTTGCTCCCGTTGGGGGTCGCCACAGTGGATCGCTCTTCTTCACACTACCCTGTCCTCTACATCTGCCTCTTTCACCACAACTACCTGCATATCTTCAGTCACCACATCCATAAACCTCCTCCTTGGTCTTCCTCTTTTCCTCCTGCCCGGCACCTCCATCCTCAGCATTCTTCTACCAATATACTGCATGTCCCTCTTCTGCACTTGTCAAACAATCTCAACCTGTCCTCCCTCACCTTGTCTCCAAAACATCCTACATGTGGCGTCCCTCTAATAAACTCATTTCTAATCCTGTCCATCCTCGTCACCCCAATGAAAATCTCAACATCTTCAACTCTGCCACCTCCAGCTCTGCCTCCTGTCTTTTTGACACCACCACTGTCTCTAAACCCTACAACATTCTCACTACAGTCTTAAAGAAACTCGTTGATCACAAACCACTCCTGCCGCACTTCTCCACCCTGCCTGAACTTTTCTTCACTTCTCTAACACACTCTCCATTACTGTTGACCCCAGGTACTTAAACTTCTCCACCAGTACTACCTCTTTTCCCTGCAACCTCACCACTTCATTGGCTTCCCTCCCATTCAAACACATGTACCCTGTCTTACCTCTGCAAGATGATCCTTGTTGTATAATAGTTTTTCTCATTGCGCATTAAGTTGTAAAATCTGCAAAATTAACTACAGCTCATGACAAAATGAATGACCTCACTAAAATCGATAGATGATAAAGTAACTACAGCATAAATACATTACAGACACGTGATTCGAGTTCTAGCCAACAGACCCACAAATCGGTGCGACATTGAAGTTTATATAGTGTAGATTGTATAGTTTGATTGTATAACTCTGTGAATACAGTTGTTTACACATACGTTTTGTAATAATGTGCTGTCTTGGTGTATGATTGTTTAGTGAAGAGTTGTTGCTGTTGCCTTGGTTAAGTAATGGTAGGGACTGAAGTGTTATGACCCCAGGTAAATGCTGGTTGATATATAAAATGCTTTCTTGACTTTGTTATTTTTAGCTGCAGGTTTTAGTTTTTGTTAGTCATATCTGAGGGTGGTGTTTGCGCTCTGCCAGAGTATTTATATATAATATTTTAGATGATATTTTCTTTCGACGTGCTGATGGTGTTCTGTGACTGTTATTTGAACAGAATGTTTGCTGTAGACACGGTTAATCCAGTTGCTTTTACCAGGTACAAAATCCGACTAAATGAGAACTTTAGACAGCAGAAACCACAGCAGTCAGGAAAAATTTATTCCACCAATTCATTCTCATCTCTTCACCTGTTTTATGGGTCGCTTATAAATTTATAATTTTCCCCAAATGTGTTTTAATCATTCTGGGTAGCTGATGAAATGCATAAAACATTTTCCTGACTTACTGGGTGGCATTGTGTGCAGTTGCGTCTATTTTTAAAAAAGTACAGCCTTTTTTACAGGCATGTGTGGGATGTGTGCTTATGATGCTGTTTATTTAAAAAAAATACTGGTACATGTAGACTTCTTGGGTAGTTGTAAGCTCCATTCAGGTTGTTAGTTTTTTAACGGGATAGAAGAATTTCTGTGCGAGCGCAAATAATTTTTATAAAATGTTTACAAAACAGTGCGGTGGCCTAATTACACGGGTGGTGTAACACTGTCGCCTCACAATAAGGGGTTCGAATCCCAGGCCGGGAATCATCTTTGTGGATTTTGCATGGTTTTTGCATTTTGCATTTCCGCATTTACGTGGGTTTCCTCCTGGTTCTCCGGTTTCGTCACACCGTTCAAAAACATGTACATTAGGTTGATTTTAATGAGTCAAAATTGGCCATAGTAGGGAATGTGTGCGAGTGGTTGTTCATCTGTGTGCCCTTCGATGGACTGGCGAATTGTCTGGGGTGTACCCCTGCCTCTCACCCAGCGCTGGGATAGGATCCAGCGGACACCTGTGACCCCGAATTAGAGAATAAGCAGTTAAGAAGATGAAATGAATGTTTACAAAACACTAAACATGTCCTTAAACATCCTGAACACATTTCTTTCTTTTACCTCTGTAATAAATATGGAGATTTTGAGCCTGACCAAATCCACACATGAAATGACATTACTGTTAATGAAACAATTCAAAGGTTGGTTTTTTTTGTATCTGGTGCATTTTAAAATGCGAAATAAAACTGACAGACTTCAGACTGTTGAGCCAGATTGGGACAGCTGCCCAAATTATATGAACCATATACATAAAAAAAAATAGTGTATTTTTAATGATTTACGTTTTTATAAATATTAATTCGGTTTGTCATGCACCTCTGAGCTATATACACACACACACACATAACGAGCAAGCCAGAGGTGACTGTAGTGAAATAACTCCTACCTAGTGTATCACAATAAAAGGAAGAATCTCCTGAGCAAAAGCAGATTTAACAGAAAGCCCATCTTGGTCTGTGTGACATTTTTCCCTATGGCTATAGTCAGAGTGCTGATTGTGTTTAAAGGAACTAGAATATGGCTGGCATAAATGTAAACTTTCTTGTTCGTCGTGCCAAGCTTTTAGTTATTAAATGTTCTGTGATATTAAAATTGCAACTGTTCAAAACAATTAACACCATGGTTTTAAAGCTGTCCAGCCAGGCCATTGTGGGGGGGCAACAATGCATGTCGCCCCACAGCTTTTAAAGTTCAGTCTTTGGTGTGTGAACAGTTGCTGTAGTAGTTGAAAAAAAAACAAGGGCTCGGCACAGCATGGCGACTGCGAGTGTAGCTATTAAAATTAATTTCCTGTAAATTGTTAGCTCAGTGTGTAGAGAAAGGCCAAGAACATTCTATTCTGAGCCAAACTGAAACAAACACACTTTAATAATTAAAATATTCCCCCAAATTTTTGGCGCTTACTTAAAAGTATTGTTAGTACTGACAGTTTGCATTAAAAATGGAAAAGGTTTAGTTGAAACATTCTTGATACAATTTTTAACCACACAAAATTAAATGAATCATTTTGCTCTTCTTCTGAAGCTGTAGTGAATTGAATATATACTTGTGATCTAAAATTTAGTAAACCCAAGCTAAACTGTATACCAAGCCTGAATGCACCTTAGCCTAAAGGGTGGTGAGGGGGGGCAGCCTCTGGATGCAATGAGAGTTTTCAATTTCATAGCTTATTTATTTATTTATCCTCCAATAATGTTTATGCATTACTACATGTTTTATTACCCTGTTAGCCTCGAGAATCGGAATGTTCTGAAGCTGAAACGCAATGTCTCTCAATGTCCCAGTATCTTTTGAACCATGTAGTCATTCTAGTCAGTGTGGGCCGTGTGAAGGCCACAGAATCCATCAGTCCAATTTGATGTCTTGCTAAAATGCTCTTCTGCTTGACGCACAAGCAGCTCCCCTCTGCAATCACCAGGTTCTCCAACCGGCTCATCTCTTGTTAAAATCTCGTCTGGTCACGCAGGCATGGAAACAAGGTCGCTGTAGAGCACACAGGATGATGTGATGCAGTGAATTAATTACATTGCTAACCATAGCGAAAGCTGTTGTAGTTAAATTCATGGCGTTGCAGTTTAATTTTAGTGGATTGCTCGAGTCTTTTCTGTGAGGCAGAAGGAAAGGCATAACATTTTCTGTTTAATATTTTTTGTTTCGTTCTAGTCAGGTTTGTGTCTGTGCAACAAACAGAACTGGCACTGTTAGCCTTTTTTCTTAGTTCTTAACTTGTGTTTAGGTTTGTTCTACAAATGGTAAAACAAACTGGTTAAAACAAGAGTTTAAACTCTCGGGCAGGAGCTGTTAAATTTGTTCAGCTGGGAAACCAGGTCATTGCAGCAGACGTGTTCATGCAGGGAAAGCAGCTGATGCTTTTTACAGCATTATTGACCTTGGACCATTTTTCTTATTTTAAGAAGGTACCAAACCTTTTGATTTTGATTTTAAAGTTGCCTAATTCCATGCCCTCAATTTTAGAACGCAATCTACTTTTGCAAATATTGGACGATGTGGTGAGTTTACTGGAAACTATATCGCTGGTCGTTTTGCACTTCCCTGACCTTACAAGTGTTTGCTTTTGTTCTAGCAGTTCTTGTGCTGTTGCTCAATCCCGTCCCACACATGTTTGTTGTGATCATCAAAACACTACTTTTCATAGTTGTTTTGTCTCCTGCTGATATACTTCATTTGTTTAATTGGTTACATGGGTATTCATTTAATACGTTATTACAGTGTCCTCTCCGAATATAGCTTTCAGGCCAGATGTTGGATTAATCATCAAACCCCAACTTTGAACAGGAAGACTTCAAAGATAGTGAAATGTTCTTTTTTGGTGGAGTCACAAGGCAATTTGTTTAGAAATTACTTTAATAAAATATCCTACCCTTTTTGTACAGTTGTTTAAGTATGTAGCGCTTTCTGCAGTTCTTATTTATTGTGTTACTTGTACGATTTTGACTAGTATGAAATAGGTCTCTCTTTTGCCACCAAACCAGCTCACACCTGCTGAGGCATTGGTGACACAAAATGCTGCTGCTTTTCAAGGGCATTCTAATGTCGGGTTTGTTTTTACATATTCCGTTTAATCACTTGACTTAAGTGGTTCTCTTTTATTCTAGTTACAATGCAAAGTTTTACAGTCCTGCTAGTTTTGTCACTTGTTTCCTGTTGTTCGTTTGCTGTATAGCCAGTCTTGTTTATCGGGAAACTCTTTCTATTTGGGTCATGCTGTATCACAGCAGAGTTTTACTGTAGAAACTGGGCTGCTTTTGTACCTTCTAGTGCAGTCTGCATACTGCAACCGCCAAGTGTTTACCATCAACTTCCCATCAACTTATTTTGTTTTCCAGGAACAATGTGCGCGCCAAATCATTTACAAATAACTTGCGATGAAACTGTAACCGCAGCTCTTCCCGTCTCCAACAGCATTGGTAACATTGTTGATATACAAGTGAGATTTCAGCAACGTTAGCTTACAGAAACGATGCTGCCTGTAAGATAAATATTATGGTTAAAAAAGTGCCCCATGATAAGAAATAGGGCGATTTGTCTAAAACTATATAAACTATTGCTACTGACTAATACGGGCATTGTCTTATTAGCAAGCATGAAAAAATAAAAAAATGAATATGTATTACAATATATATTGTGTTGCAGTATATTGTGATGCCTATCATATTAAAAGTTCCTAATAAGAAATGACACTGCAATTAGACGAAAGGAAAACAAATGTGAAAACCTGTATGTTGTACAATTTATAATGACTAAATAGTCAGAGACTGACTCTTTATTTTTATTCACTCACTTATTTACTGCTTGTTCATTAAGTGCTCCAGGCAGCCAAGCTAGCCAACAATGTAGCACAATAGTGCAAACAGCTCAATTCAGTTTTATTTGTATAGCCCTTTTTACAATGCTGATTGTCTCAATCACATCAATCAAGCTGAAGCAGTCCATAAACATCTGCAAGAGTAAAAAAAACCCCATTATAAATACTACTTTTCTGAAATATAGAAAACAGCTTGTCTGGCATCAACAGCCATGCCACAGTCAAAAATATCCAGTAAACAGTAGTTTTGCTGAAGTAAGTGTTACAAGGAGACAAAGCAAAATGAAGGCTTGCAACAGGGCACTCTGAAAGCACTCTGTAGTAGCTTGAACACAGCTAAATTATCCTGCATTCTTCTTTTTAATGTAGAAAGGAGACAAAATAAATCAATTCATAAACATGAAATTAAAATCATCAAAACTAATATTTCGGTCAAACACAAACCTGTTCGAGATGTCAACATCTAGAATTCATGTGATGTATCCCCATCACACCTTTTAATTTTGCTGTAATAGGTGTAACCTATGAGAATAGTAATAGTAGGATAGTAGTGGCACTGTGCTGGAGCTATTGATGAGCAACGGTTTGGAGCATCAGTGACTGATATCTTTGGAAGTGCACAAACATTAATTTCAAGGTCATTTATTTTTCCTTGCCACCCTATGTACCAACATACAGAGGAATCAAATGTAGTTTCTCTTCTCTCATGCTAATGCGGTATATAGAAAAGATTTGTTTATGAAGGAGGCAGCAATTTGCTTAATAATAAATAGCTATAAATAAGCAGAGTGAAATATATTTAATACCCAACATATTGCCTTAAAGGCAGGCAAATGACAGGCAGGGTATTGATGCAGTTTGGATGACACAATAGCGCTGGGATATCAGACTAGCGAGTTTTTACAATTGATGTGAGAGAAATAACGCAGATTTCATGCTGAATACTGTGGGCAGTAGCAATAGGAGATTATTTAGGTTTCTTTGTTGGTCAAGACACAGGATTTTGAGGATCTTTTTTAATTGCCTCTCTGAAACCGATTAGATAAAATCTGAAACACTGAAATGTACTTAAAAGAAACTCCATGTTAAGAGATTAATCGATTTTTAAAAAAGTGAAATGGTGGAGAGCATGAATTGGTCTACCATCTGTGGGTTGACATCTGCAGAGCACGTGATTTACTGTGAGCTCTGGAGCCTGTACGTGGGGGGTGGAGTCATTCCGCAAGTGAGATTTACATTGAATTTTTTTAGTTTCAGTGGCTATCTGACTAACAAAATGATTTGGGACAGCATATCTCGTTCTCTTTCTCCTTTCTTTTTTTCCTCTCCCTTCCTTCCTCTGGGTATAACGACAAATTTCCAAATAAGTACACAAAAATTACACTTTTTTGTGACTTCTTTGGCCTGATTTTGCCATAGTGTACTAAACTATTTGACGGATTTGAAGAAATGTTGTTCTTACTTGTTCTTGGATTGTGTTTTTTCTTTTTATTTCAACAGGTCTGTCGCAAAATCTATTGAATTTTATTAACCTTTTTTGCCGTTGCCTTTTCTTTTGGCGTAACATACAGCACCCTGATGACCAATAACAGGCCTTGTGCATATTTATAGTAAAAACTATGTGATGTCAATACAGAGATGTTTTTTGTGTGCAAATGTCTTTACAAATCATGGCGAATACCTCTTAGAGTCTCAGCAGTGTTGTTCTGCGCAGTGTGGAACCTTTTGTCAGTAGATAATTGTCTGCCTGATGTATAGAAGAAAAAAAAACCCAAATTATTTATTGAACATCCCGTTCCTGAAATCCAATTTTACCGGCCTTTAGCTTGTCTAGTGGAACAAAACCACACAATACAATGGTTTCTATTTTTCCAATAATTGGCACCAGTGTTCTATTTTTTTCTGAGTTGTTTCTTGCCTTATAGCTTCTGTCTGGTCTGATAAGCTGTCTCAAGTTAAATCATTTGGAGATTTGCATGTGCTTGGATTAACTAAAACTGAGGATTCACTTTAGAGCCTAAATTGATTTGTGTTTAGAACAAAATGGTGGTTAAGGTGTTGCACTGCTGAACAGAAGATCTTTAGTATGTATCCCAGCACCATTAAGCTGAACCGACTGGATCTCTAAACAAGGCCATTTGTTGCATGCCATAAATGTAAATTGAGAAAGTCTAGTGTCCTTGAACAACAACTGGTACTTTTTCCTTTCGTTTGAAATACTCTTAGTCTTTTTTCACGTTTTCATGTAAAAACAAGGACAGAAGTTGTTTTGAAGCCTGTTTCGATCGAACCTTTTTATGCATGTTTGCACTAGTGTCTCAGCTCAGGAGACTGATTTTGTTTCTGAACCAAATTTCCAATCTTGCCCAAATGTCTGAATTCTGCTTTGTTTGAAAAGTAAACACAATGTCTAAGGTGACTGTATGCAGAACTTTGAACATTAAAATAAAACATTCATCCTTTATGCACCTAATAAACTTTTTGAAATTCCTCCCAACCAGTTATGGGGACACATAGCTGTATCAGAACACCTGCAAATACATAGCTGTATTACATTCCACCTGAGTTCCTGCTTCGTCATGGAACACAATTATTGATTCTGATTCATTTCCTGTTTCTGCATTTATCTTTGACTTCCTTCTGAAAGGCTTTTAGTTAATTGCTGTAAATAGTGAATTTAAGCCGTAACTAACAGGAATTCAATGTACCACTGGGAAATGGTAGCCTAGTGGTTAAGGTGTTGGACTAATACCAGAAACACCGGGGTTCGACTCCCACCTCCACCAAGCAAACACTTGAGCAAGGCCCCTAACCCACAATTGTAAAAAAGAGACCAAATGTAAGTCGCTCTGCCAAACTGTAATGTATATTCCAGAACCGATTGTTTGATAGGCTGAAAAAGTGAATAGAGCCGAGATACTTCAAATTTGATTCGCTAAGGAGGCTAGGAGGCTGGGTGTTGCAACCACACTGACCATAGATGGAAAAGAGTATTTTCCGGGTTAGTTACTAACAATAATACAGTGTAATTTATAGTTAATACAGTGTAACTTAAAAGCCTCAAACAAATTTCTTTTGTCTTGTTCATTTAACAAATAAATATTCATAATTGTTCATGATTTTTAGTTGAATTTTTAGTGCTAGACCTATATTGGCATCATTTTAGCACCATGTTTCGAAATTGCTAATCTAGTACTAAAATTAGAGGTCACATAACTGCAAAAGGAAAAATGCTTTGGGCTGGCTTAAAAGTTGGGGTAGATAAACTACATTCCTAATAACATTTAAAACATGGTGAGCAGAATAAACCTCTCTGACTACACAACACATGGATCCTTGACGCAGTAGGGAAGTAAAATATTCTGTAGTTTGACTGACTGTAGCAGCACTTCCTCCACATCAGATTATTGTAGAAAGTTCATTCATCTTCTATCTCACGTTGATCTGCTGAGGTCTATCCCAGCGCACATGGGTCAAGGCAGGCATACACACTAGACTGTTCAACAGTCTATCACAGGTCCACAGACATGGACGAACAATCACACACTTGCACATTCACTCCTATGGGAAATTTTGAATCAGACACAAGCAAAGGGAGAACATGCAAATTCTGCACAGAAAGATCCCTTGCCCTGAAAACAAACACGTGACCTTCTTGTCGTGAGCCGACAATGCTAACCACTATGCCACCATGCCGCTCCCTTCTTGTAGAAAGTTTTGGTTGATATTTGCACTCCGTGTTTAAAATTTTTGCAGTGTTCAGCAACTAGTTTATTTGGTGGGAGAAATTTAGGAAATGCACTATGCCAACAAGCATGAAAATATTATAAAGGTATTCTGTATTTAGTGAGTAGATAGTTTTTTGGGGGGAGGGGACTCCGTCGAATTTATAATCTTGCTAGTTTCCTATCCCACAGATTCTGTCTCGGGTCCTTATCATTTTCCAGCAGATTCTAGTGAGAAATTGAAAAAAAGTTTTGTGGAAAGTAGTGTCTCAATTGGGAGTGGATTTGTTCCAGAGACCTAAGTGTTATTATTTTCAGGTTTCATTATATAGGCATTGTTTTTGCTTGGCAAAAAGCCAAAGACATTTACATGCGCACACGCACACACACACACACACACACACACACACACACACACACACACAATCAGGTGTGTATATTATACTTTTTTACTTTTTATCTAAAAGTTGAATTTAAATCTGATCCACTGTCGGAGCACAGAATGAACGTTAGCAGATTTAGCCTAGTTTCAACTGAGAGGTTTAGCGCTTGTGTTGTGGGTGTTGCTGCTGTATGATGTATATTTTCTAGCATGAACACCTCTTTCTGGAATACCTAGCATTTCTCATGTAAAATATAACAAATTATATATTTCAGTATCCAAGCTATTCTTCAATGAACAGACTTGTGGTTGTCACACTTTGATTTGTGATCTATTGTACTAGTATTGATCTTTCAATGATAACTCGAAGCACTTTGCATGTCGCGCTGGACAAGAGCATCTGCTAAATGCTGGAAATGTAAATGAACAAAAGTTTTCCTTTCTCAACTCTTAAAGTGCAGCCTAGCTGCTGTTGCATGTGGCTGATTCAGAACCTAAACTTTTAAACACTAAACTCTAGTGTAATTATTACTTCCTAAAAGAGTGAGTGTGAATGATTGGTCCAGTTAATGAAGTTGAATGCCAGGGAGGCCAAAAACCCCACTAATCAAATCCAGATGCATTCAAGGTACAAGTCTCCATCCAAAAACACTGTCAATCAGTACATTTCTTAAATTTCCCACCCAAGTGAATAAAAATTTACTTTTGTTCGCACTTTTAGAAATGCTTAGGATACACACAGACTTCTACTGCTGATGATTTAATAAGTTGTCAACTTGGCGCTGGTGCATATGCTCTGCTCTGAAAGTTAAGAGAAAACATTGTTCCTTAACGAGGACAAATACGTGGAATTTTTATTAAGTTAGACACATTATTGTTTTTGTTTATGTTGTAGCACAGTGATGTCACAGCACAATAAATTAATTTACTATAAAGCCAATAAAATGACTCTTATTGGTTTATAGAAACAGGGTGACAGTAGCCACAGAAATGTATGATTGTGCTCTGGTATTTAGTTTATGTATTATTGATTCCAATGTAAAACCATTTAACTTTTTTTTATTAATCTATTTAAACATTTCAGTTTTCTACCCTTCCCTACCCTCATTAGATCATTGTAGTCTATTTTGTTTAGTCACAGTATTTGTATTGCTGCTTTTGATCTCTCCGATCATCTCTAATTAATCTTTTAGTTGTAAAGGCCAAGGAAGCCTACATTCATAACATTTTCAGTAGTAACATTGATGTACTGATTGTTAATACCATTGCTTTTGTTTAGTCTGAGCCAGATGGCAGAGAACTGTCAGTGTTTGTCTAGAAATGTGTGAATCGCACCATCTATTTGTTTAATACTATTGAAAATTCTTGTCCTTGTCCTTCACTTTTTAAAGTAGATTAAGCCCACATCTAGTATTCTCACTTATGTTTGTTTGATGTATGAAGCCTTTCTCTGCTATCTTTATTTTTTTATCATAGAAATCTAGACACCACACTTGACGTCTTATCGCATTCCCTCTAGTGTCCTTTGCGTTCTTTGAAATGTATTGGATATGCAGGTTTGCCTGTGTTTGTCTAATAACCTGAGTTATACCTGGACTCTAGTAAAGTCTTTTGACATTTAAAAAGAAAAATGTCATAATGGCATGAGCAGTTTGTAAAAACTATGAATAATTACTCATAGACCTGATTAAATCTAAAGACCCTGCCATTTATGATTTGAGCATTAAAGCAGAGGAGGTGTTTAGAAATGTGTGTATCTGTCTAGTTTAGACTTGTCATGCTATGGAAGGAATCCTTTTTGATGTGTTGCAGAAAAGGGTGTTTTTCTTTCTTAAGCCTTCACCTAATTAGCTTTGAACAACAACAACACCTTTTTGACAGTATGAATATAGTAGTGTGGACACTTCATCTGTAGACAGTAAAGTAGTCAGGCAGTGGAAAAGGAGAAACTTTTTTATTTTTTATTTTTTTTAAATTTTTTTTATAAAAACCTTGGTTCTGGTCAGGAAGTGGTGAAGAGTTAAAATTGGAGCACCCCAACCATCTCAATGTTGTACCAGGACCTGGGCCAGCCTTTCCTGGCTTAGATGTCAGTCAAAGCCAGAATACCAAGCATCAGCACAGACATCCAGTTTTGCTCATACACAACACGAAAACCACACATGTAGCAATTAGACTGTCTTGGAAGTAGCTGAGCTATGCAATGACTATGTGGATTTACCAACCAGTAGGATTTTTATGCCACAAAAACAATCTGCCTCTGTTATAACAAACTGCCCTTCACAAGACCCGTTCTCACTAAAACAGTAGGCAATGAGCCATTCATCGTCTTGATTTTATTTTTTCACATCGCATATAAATCTCTTTTTATAGTCCCCCCCCCCACCGTTATTTTGTATTTTTTGGCCCTGTATCGTTAAGCCTCATCCACAATGTTCCCTGTCAGGTGCCTTGTTACTTTTGCTCATTGAAGGGATGCTTCAGAAAGTACTAAGGCAAGTGCAGTGTTTCAGGCACCAGGTGGGCGGTTTATGGAAGTGCTCTGCTGGCACAGCTCTGACAAGTTATCTAAGGCACTCAATAAAGCAATGCCACTGGCAAATAGAAGGGTATTTTGATTACAAGACTTGTGTGTGCAATGTTAGTTTGGAGTTTAATAGGAGTTCTAAATATAGTAGTAGAGTAAATAGTAGTTTAGTAGGAGAGTAAATATAGACAGAATTGTAATTGTATAATTTAATATTTTCCCAATGCTGCGCTCATAGCAAGGAAAAACAACAGCTTGTACATCTATAACAACTCAGCTGGATGAAGTCACTTGGTGATTGACCATGGCTGCCATTTACTGCCGGTTTGTTTGTGGGTTAAAAACTTGGTATTACAAGTTAATGTGATGCAATATTCCCAAATTGCACTTCCCCTTTGCCATGTTTTTATGTGCACCTCATACAAGCATACAGTAGTGTTCAATTGTAAAGCTCTGCTTAATGCTGCCAGATCTGCTAATATATTGTAATAACTATTAAATATTTTGATCTCGTATTTCTCAGGTGGAAATAATTTTAACATTTTAAACAGGAGCCTGAAACCCAGCTGCAATAGGTAGTGTAATAGCATTAAGATTACGCTTCATTACACCACACTTATGCACACGTAGACAACGTTTATAGATGGTAGTTAAATGTATATTATACTGCAAATGATTGATATTAAAAGTCAGCCAAATGAAAATAGGCTGTCAGATATGCCTTGTTTTATATGGATTCACTTGGCTGTTGTAATTTAATGGATGCAAGTGAAATTCAGTTTTTCCTCGATTTACTGTAGACTTTTTTTCACTTGATAACTCAGAACTGCGGCAAGGAAAAAGTCTGTCGTTAACTCTGGTCTGACATTTCTCTTAAAACCTGTGTCAAAACTGGCACGATGTGGTCATTACTGCTCCCTCTGTCAACTTTAATAATTGTGTGTTCAGTTTTTATTCTCTTCTAAAGTCTTTAGTTAAGAGATCCTTCAGATTTTTTATACCTCTATGGGCCACATAATCTTTGTATTCGGGGGGGGGCTTGGTCTGTAAAGAAATGGGCGATGTGACTTACAGTATTACTTTGATTTGATTATTTTATGACTGAACGTAAATGAAACGTTTAAAAAAGATACATTGACATTTGTCTCTTTCAAAATATGTAATTTAATAATTTAATTTTATAAAGATGTATGGTTATAGGGATGTATATTTAATATATGGTTGCCACTTATCTGAATAGTACATAAGTTCGTTCATGCTGTTTGACTTATACTAACTTTGCTTTACTCTGAC
Organism: Pseudolaguvia tuberculata; assembly: GCA_026260255.1. Taxonomy (NCBI): domain Eukaryota; kingdom Metazoa; phylum Chordata; class Actinopteri; order Siluriformes; family Sisoridae; genus Pseudolaguvia; species Pseudolaguvia tuberculata. The sequence goes on along the minus strand of JAOTRA010000003.1, from coordinate 4,254,280 downwards.
ATTGGGCCAATTGTGTGGGTGGGCTGTAGTTTGGGGGCCGCTAATTTAGACTGTTCTTTATTTACCTGTGAGCAGGTTTACACTAGCGTTTTCTTTGAGTGTGTTTTAAATTTTAATCTATTTTTCTATAATAGTGGATATTTTATATATAGTGTTGTCAGATTTTGCAGACCTTTATCTGAAGCAGCCCACACTAGAGACCTGATATAGTTTGCAAATACACCAAGCAGTCAGGGTTTAGTGGAGAAATAGCATCTGTTCATGTTTTCTAAGATTTGAGCTTTCGTACTTGAGATCACGAACTCGAACCCTTTGGGGTTTCCTGTTTACTGATGAGCTGTATTAATCTTTCACCAGCGCCTGAGATCAATGGCACACTGAGTGGTGTGTTGGCATTTTTTACAGGATAACTAAGCATCAGATTTGAGGAATTACCATTACCTCGCCTTCAGCATTTGTAATGTATATTAGATATTTTTAATGTAAGTTTCCTAAATGCATTCTGTGTATCTGATTTGTGGAAAAGATTATCCGCTCAACATAAAATGTAATTTTAATATTTATGCCAAATTTAGTTTTAGCTGTAGTCTGATGCAATGAAAGGCTGATCTCAAGCCTTTTTTCAAGTCTTTTGCTGTTCTGCTGAGGCTAGACCTTACTAATTTGATTGCTAACTGAATAGCTACTCCTGAGACTTGTGTAATAGTTTTAGATCTTTGCAGTGTAAAGATTGTAAAGTCTAATTTGTAAGAGTGTTTTCATTTCTGGATGGGTGTTAAAGCCAGTTGCCCTTTAAACATTCACCAAAGTCCACCAGCTGTTGAGTAAACATGCTACAAACCCTCATGTTCAGCCAGCATGTGTTTCCTGTACTGAAGATTGCCTTAATTATCCTTAGTGGTAGACATTTTTCTGCACTTCCTGGTATGACTTTATCTGATCTGCTGTTTGTTCTGTATGGTGCTTAACATCCTCTTTCATACTTTCCTAGTAATGGAGTTAAAATAATAAACCAAGAGCAGTAAATGCCAACAGCTTAACAGTTAAAATTCCCTAATGATCCAAGCTGATTTTAAGCTTTGCGAAGTTGTAAAAAAAAAAAAAAAAAAAAATTATTCTTATTCTTCTGTGATCTACAAAATCTGTACTCTTTATAAGCCGGTATTGAGTTTTTAGACAGTTTAAAAGGAACGCACTTTCTCTAGAGACATGAGCAAAATTTGATTCTCCAGCTGTGCAATTCATGCGAGCCACAAAATAAATTGTTAGCAAAAACTCCCACACACTTGTAAAACATCTGGGGTTGGCGTAGCTGACTTGGTTTTCACACTATTTTATTTGAATTTTGACTCATTTCTCTGCAATCAAATAACCGCGAGGAACCCATTATCCATCCACTGCGGCTATATCGACTATTTAACTCTACTGTGCTTTATTGTAGGCTTTGTATTGAAATCTTTTGTCTACCAGCTTTGAATAAATGCCACAGTTTGTATTGCTTTTATCTTCAGATAACCTGCAGTGGATATCTAGAGCAGCTCCCCATGGTCTCCTGAGCATTTTAAGAAATCTGGTTATGACAGTATTACTATTGGTTGCTCTTTGTCACCATGGGCTGTGTGGAATTTCTTTGGGAGGCTCACTGAGATTTGGGCTGTACAGGAAAATCTAATTGTAAGATAGATACAATAATAAGAGTATGTGCCCATGAGTCTGATTTGCCAACGAACGTTTCAGGGAAGGGCTGCAGTAAGCAATGCAAAGTGACAAAATACAAACGGCGGCAACTTGTTTTATTTATTTTGGTGTGACCAGTAAGGATAGACATTTGATAAAATTTTACTCTTTATCGATTACTTGTTACTTTTAATGTATTTTTTGCACCAGAAAGCATTTTTTCTGCATTGGCCTATGTGCCCATCATTTTCATTTAAAGAAACGTGTGTACATTTAGGGAAAGGTGATACACTTTGTGACCTTTTTAATGCTTTGTACAAAGTGATTGCAAGTCACAGAATACACACAGATGCATTCGGACATTGTGACATGTTGGTTTAATTTAACTCAACTTTTTTTTGTTTTCGTCTGTCAACTACACACAGATGCATTCTGCTCTCTTGCTTGTTTGGGAAACCGAAATAATTTTCACCAGTCAAGAATGTTAACTGTTAAAAATGATCAATGTACTCTATTATGATTGACATAATTGTTAAATTGTGAATAGTTTTTAAATCTGAGACTAATCATGTCCATCCCTAGTAACAATAGTTGACGGTTGAACGTGTGGCATTATCTAAATATCCCTTTACTAAAATTATACAGTGAGGAGCAATTAATCTAGTAATGGTAATAGTTTACCACAAGCTTAACACAAGTCCCTAACCTTTTTTAATTGCTGAAATGGGACAATGCATGTATTTAGTTTGTGTAGAAATCTCTAATCACAGTCCTTATATCATCACACTCTTAGCACTTTTATTATAGTAAAACTTTACTAAACGAGTTTACACAGAAATTGAGTAACTTCAGAATGGGTATTTTGGTCAGTTGTGTCTTTTGGCACAGTAACATCTGTCCAGTCTGGCATGCTCTATGGTAAGTAGAAATGCTGAATTGGGTGCAGTTCACCTAATTTTTTGCATCAGAATGGCATATATCATCTGACTCTCCTGCCATCCATGCCCAAATTATAAGTCTTTTACAGCGTGCTCAGCTGGCTGTGGTTTAGTGACTGTCATCTCAGCAAGACCCAGGAGAAAGTCATCAGCAAATAGAGTTGTAAAAAGCGATTGAATTCACTCGTGCTATGATACTGATGTGCTTTAGTGCAGGGTACCAGTTCAAAGTGTCTGCCCGTGAATAACCATGTAGTGAGTATTTACGTCGGATTTACGGTGGTAATTTCATTAAGCAGTACTGTATTACTCGGAGACTAGCTACGCGCCAAAACAAAATTGCTTATAACTATTAAAGACTGTAACTTATTTTAAATTATTTAGTGTTTTGTAGGTATTCTTTCCTTTTTTGGAGCAAGTGTGTTTGGTGTTTGTCATTCTAGAGGGAAATGAACTGCTTGCCCGCAACTCACTCGACCGTGCCGTACACAACAACACAGCCTATAGTCTGACAGATTTTTCTACATTTTCCTTTTCCCCCCCTTCTTGTATTTCCCTCAAAGTCAGAAGAAATCATTCCCCATGTCGGTTATTTTTCGTTTAAAGCTTTATGCACAACATTGACAAGTCCTCAGACACACAGCCAACATTTGAGACCCATGTTCAAACCAATAAGGTGCCATTGTTCATTTTTCATGTGTTTTGTTTTGTTGAGCTACTTAATTAAAACTGCAATACAGATATAATGCCTTTCAGTTGTGAGTGTTTTGCACCTTTTAGTAACTTCCAGCTCTGATCTTAGTTATGCAAATCACCTTATATTTCCATGGGGAGTTAGTCAATGTAGGACTATGCAGTATGTTTCCAGATGAATTTTTTTTGTTACAATCAGATCATTTCATATAAATAATCGACAAGAAAAAAATGTGTTGGGTTTCTGCAGAAAGGTGCATCTTATTCATGCAGTAATCTGATCTTATTTAAAAAATGCGGACAAGAGGCACATTGGCAGGGAACTTGTGGAGTTAAATATTTATAGGTGCACAACATACTCCACTCCTAATCCATGTGTGAAATATACTTTTTTATTTCTAGGATGAATGTATCTGATGGCCCATTTAGAGTAGTTGGACCTTGTCTAATCTGATCATGCGTTTCATCTAGTTTATGATTTTAATCAATCCTCATGTATCTTTTATTCCTCGTTGCAGCTCAACTCACCTTTCTCCGGTACATGGACTTTAAAAATCATTTCACCTCATCTAACCTTTAAAAGGACTTTATATCAAAAGACTCTTCGAGGTGTGGGGCAGATTTTGTTTCCTCCACCCCTCGGGCTTCTTTTGACTTTTAGGTTTGCTCTGACCGTGATATTGGATTGTCTATTTTCAGCCAGATCCACAGCTTATATGTAAATTGAGTGAAATCACCAAAGCATGTGTAAGCACAAGTTGTTTTATTAATCTATTATAAAGCAGCCCTCCCCCAAAAAATATCGAAAGGCAAGTTCAACATAACTATTTTTCATCTATGACCTCAAGCCTAAAAATCCTTTTAATTTTAGACTAGGTGTAATGGATTGCTTATTGGATTGTAATTAATTGTCTCTCCCCCAAAAACACATCAACCTGTATTTTGATGGAACCTATATAAAGTTTTATTGACCTTTTTAAATGATGACTGATTTACTGAAGTTGCTTCTTCAGCAATATTTAACATTTCTCCCATTCCATGGAGCATTTTGTCCTTGTTCGTTTGAAAAGCATTTTAGAGACAAGTATCACAGGACTAGTAATCTTTATTTCGCTTCTTGATTGAAAAAGTTAAGCTCAGTGTTTGTACCCTTGAGAATACTTAATGGAATTTCACTTTGAAGTTCTGTGAAGTTATAGCTTATTATATGATCTGACCTGTCGGCACTATGATAAACACTTACCTTGAGCATGATGACTAAAAGGTGGCTTTTTCATGTGTGAAGCTCATTTTATTAAGCTGATATGTTTTTATATGTTAAAATACCCTGCAACTGCATGTGACAAATAATCTGAAGGACCAACACAGACTGTTGCCTGATGTATTTACTCACTTACTGAGTGTGTTTAATATTTTAGTTTAACTGAGTGTGTTTGAGTCAGACAATGCAGGATAAGGCCTGTTCACTATAGGAGTCGAGGTCACAGGCCGGGACGTATATTTGAGGCCAGTCTTGAGTACACTGCTTATAGGGCATGATGTTTGCAAGCTCAGGAAATAATGTTTGTGTGCATTATTTTGCTTATCAAGTTTATGAATTCCACTAGAGAATACTGGTAGAAAGACATTGTAATGTAGGTTGAGGGATTTTAAAATTGCACCCAGAAAGATGAAATTGTGAACTGCCCTTACCAGCTCTCCACATTGATAATATTTTAATATGAAAGAGACAGTTTTGGTTTGTCCCCTCTAACCCTCAGACGCCCAGTTAGAAAGGTTCAGTAAAGAACCTCAATTTAAGTCTCTTGTCATCTGCCAAACGGTGTAAATGTATATGGAATGCATGCTGTCTCAAGCATGAGTTTTAAGTGTGTTTAGGACTTCTATAGAATTGTTTTTGTAACCTGCAGCTGAACTGATTTTGATTTTGGAATGAAACCAGACATTGTCAAGACAACCTCAAATGTCTGAAAAAAATTTTTTTACTGTCAAAAGCAGGATCCAGCTTCCAGGCCTATTCATTTTTATTTATTTATTTTTTTAAATAATCTCACTATATATTACTGGATACTGCATAACCATTTATCATTGCATGCCTAGTTTAGACTTTGTGACTGCAGTTATAGAGGTCACATAGCGGAGCATTTTCTGTGAACAGCTTGCCTTCGGGCAGTCAGTTGGAAATTTTGTGCATGTTTAGAAGCCTTATATGGCGTTAATGGTTTTGCTTTCTGGCAAAATGCTTAAAGCTACATTATTTTACTGTAAGTACTCTTCCAGCATGGATATATACTCTATATTAAATATCATTACCTTTCAGCAGCACAAAATGCACAATCAATACACAGGGTTCATAATTTTTATTAACAAAGGGTGTTGACTGGTTTTCACTAGAAGTATTTGGAACGGTTTGTCTGAGCCGATGAAGCTGCTTTTTGATTTATTTGCATTCTGGTCAGTATTGATTTATAAAAAGCTCATTATGTCTTCTGCCCTGATTGTAGATTGTTTATTTTATCATTTGATTTTGTTTCAACAAAAAAAAATTAATATGTTGGAAAAACTTTTTGCACAAGCCAAGAAAAGCCATGAGATCAGGCTGCATATTGCAGAATTCAGAGACCAACCTTTAGCACATGATTTTAACAAGATACCATATAAGATGGATGTGCTTTGAAGATTTATAAGATTGTGACACCACTGCATATTTTGTATTACTACACAACAAAAAACAAAAGCAAAGGCTTATGCAGAGTCATGCTCATGCACTGCTCATCTCTGCAGCTTTAAATACTGTACTGACACTCTGGAGTTTCTATAGTAACCATTGGTGTGTTGGGGGCCTGTTGGTGTCTATTCAACTGGCCTTTTCGTCTTTTCCCTCACCACCAGTTACTAATAATCTGTCTCACGTTCTATGACCCAGTGCAAATGACACCTTGTGATTTGCCATCTTAATAGGATTCTTTTTCATTTACCCTGAAAGCATGGTGAGTTCACGGTTGCTGACATGTGAAGGGCTGTGCTTGGCATCAGTTCGATCCGCCTGTAGTAGATTCTGAAAAATGCACAGATAAGGCTCTGTTTTGCCAGTGTTGAGATTTGAGTCAGTCAATGTGTGTGTTAACGCATTCTTTCCTCTCTATGGTGTCGACATCTTGAAGAAATGATGATGCTTAAATCAATGCAAACTTCCTGCTGTAACAACTATAACTTCTCATGTGCCAGCATATTCCAAGGCTGCTGATAAAAAGCATAACAGAATGTGTGGTTTTCTCTCTATACTCGGCCTCTGATAAAGCTGGAGCACAGCTGGTGCCTTATCCTCTGGGCCTCCTCATAAATTTGTGTGGAATCCTTTTGGGGATTTGGTTTCAGTAGATGAAATGCTAATAGCCCTATTTTTAAGCTAAAATTAGGGAAATGTGCCATTGGGCAGTCGTTAAGTGTTCCTGGGGTGAATATGGCCCCGGTACATTTCTGGCACCATTGTACAATTGAGAAATGGATTCAATTGATCATTGTATGTGCGAACCAATACAGTGTAGTGCAGACTAATATATGTATACAGGTATTCTATATGAATCTATATGTATGAATTAATCATGAACTACTGACTTGAAGTGTGAAATAAAAAAGTACACAACCTTGTATTTGACTAGGTTAGTAAATTTGACATGAACTTTGAGCCTGGGAAAACTCCAATAGGTCGATCTCTGACCTGTTTGAAATTGGTGGGCTTCCTGACGCAATCCCTTAAGCTATTCTTCAATTGTGAAAGCTGGCAGTATATACCGGGTGACCGTGTTTTTACCATGGTCGTTTGTTCTTTCTCATTTCATGATGCTGGTTTACAGTTTATCAGCAATCATCTCTAAACAGTTTCATTTGTCTGCAGTGCTTAGCTGACTTCTGTGTTGAAAGTACACCCAGCAGGTTTTCTGTGAAAGTTATTCATTTTAAAGGTGATGTTCATCAGTTTAGTTTTAGAAGCCAATGAAATAAAAATTAAATATTTAGTTTCTCTTGAAACCTTCAACACATCGAAATAGAAATCTGCATGTAGACGTGTAAAATTCTAAAAGTTGAGGGAGAAATGTAGAACAATTTGAAGAACTGTCCTGGGTGGAAAATCCATGATGGCCTTCCTCTGCTGTCTGGATTCAGGCTATGATCTGTGGTCTGAAATTTAGGAGGTGAAATGTCTCATTATCTGTTTGTTCACTTGCTTGTGTTCACATGCCTAGCCAAGATACTGAGATGGCTAATGTGTTTTTAAGATTTTATGTAAACCGGAACCTGTATATTTAACTCCCAATGTAGACACTGCAGACCCGCATTTTGTGTATGATGTATTTAACACTGGTTTGCATGAAAAAGCTGATGCAGAGAACGCACTGCTGACACTGTGAAACCATCTAAACTTTTAGATTTATTATTATAAGACATTACAAAAAACTGTCTCACTCACTCATTCTCTCTCTGTGTCACTTTCTTTGTGTGTCTCTCACTGTATGTCTGAACAAAGTATTTCTGTAGCATGAATTCTCATTTTTAGGTGGTCTGTGTTCATGGTTCCTACAAGTTGATTGTGACATTTATATAATTGGAAAATAAACAACTGCTGGACTATTTTTAAACACACATGGCTTTGCATTTCAAGAAGCTTGTTAGGTATTTCCTTTATTTCGTTAATGATCCCGAGAGGCTGCTGCAGATGTAACTCGCTACACTACCTGTTAACATTGCACATTCCATTTGATTATGAAGCGAGGGAATTGCGCTTGTAGATTTTGGTGTAGATATTCCAAAATGCTGGCAGCTTAGTAGAAGGCTATAATTGTAGATGATTGGACTAATATTTGTGGGAATGTGGGTCTCTCGTTTCAATCTCTAATGCTGCTCAGCTCTGCTTCCCGAACCCACACAAGTTGAATGTACACTTGGAGGTAATTAGGCCGCCAGCGCTTTTCTCACGACACCGCACTGTTTTTAGATGTTAGCAGTCTAGTGCTGACAGGCTAGCATTACTGCTGCCCATTTTTTTAAAAAAGCTTTTCCAGCCTTGTCCACAGAGATCTTTCTTCAAAACGTTCTCTGAATGTTCTCCTTTGGAAATGCAGAGCAAATGCAGATACCAAGCCTTAGAAGTCTTGCAAAAACATATGCATTGTATAGGATCAGAGGCTAAAGATTCACCTTAGTTCTGCGTTGTATTGCTATTTTTCGGTAGTCTTCTGCGATTGCATTGGGTGTGTCTGAAGAAGATCATGAATAGTATAGGTCGATGAGACATTCAAAAATCGCTCATGATATTAATCTCAGTACTTGTTTTAAGCCCTTGTGGTAAAATCTCTAGATCCAACTGTCTTTTCTTGGCTTAAACAATATAGTTCTGTTCTTGGCTCTACAGTTCCCTTTTTCTGCTTTAGAGATTTATGGTCACAAAGTAGCTGCATGCCCCATCCCCAACAGTTCTCCTTCCTTTCTATCCTGCATATTTCATTATGCAATAATCTTTTTATTCCAATTTCCTCCCTGTTCGCTAATCTGTGATTAGGGTTACGAGACCTTTCCGCTTGCTTCACCATCTCACCACCAAATGTTTTCAGAGTGCTGTCTTCTCTTCTCCAATGTGATGGTATGGCTAATTGTATCTGTGTTGACATGTAATCCAAGCTGTTTACCCTAAGATCAAGACTAACAGTCTTACCTAAACCTATTTCTGTGGTTTTTCTTCCCAAAATGTCACCACTAGCACGAAATTATCACGTTTGTGTAAAATTAACAGTAAATTCAAATAATTGCATTGCAATACCTTTTAAACATTACGCAATTAAATGCTTTACGCAATTAGATCAGTACCAAACCACATCATCAAGGGCATGTGCCTATGTGGAGTTAAGAGAGCTCTGCTGCATGATTGTGTACATGAGTACTTCAGCTCCATTGTGCTCCAATTATTTAGTTATATGTAGTATGAATGAAACCTGACTGTTATACATCTGCCATGTTTGTCACGTGACATATGATGACACAACAAGGACACTAAACATAAGGGCGCTTTACATATGAGAAACCACCTCTAGTTCCCTGAAGTATTTAAAGCACTTAAAATTTGAATTTGCTACTTTTCTTATTTAAATCCATGTGAGAGACAAAAATTGTGAAGTGTGTGCATCATGTGGATACTTAAAACATTGGTCCACCTTTCGTACTGTTTTTCCACATACTGTAAATTTGGAGGTGCTAATCACCTCACGTATAATAGAACGTACAACAGTAGATGGTCTGGTCTATACAGCAACCTGTATTTGCCAGTAGAGTATCTGAAATTAAATATACTGTTGAGCACCATGTGAAAGTCAACTTAACCAAAAGCTTTTGAGATCTTGAATGTTTTCGGCATTACAGCTGAAATGACTTTCATCCTGTTGATGCTAAATTCAGCTGGTGAATTTTTTTTTATATTACATAACAGCATATCTTTAAAATCAAAACATTTTCTGTTGATTCTAGAACAGTTTTAAGTTTTTAACTTTTAGACATTGTCTCAAAGCAGCTTTACATGTGAAACAGAACAAAAGTTCAAGGATATTAGACTAGATGGGTAAATTTTGTTATGCTTAATGAGCAAGCCTGGGGCAACTAACTGACATTCACAGGTCATTAAGTATTCTTTGCAAGGATTCTTTAGTTAAAATTAACCGTATCATATCTTCATAGCCTTTACATCACAGATTTAAAGAAAAAGTTAAGGTTGCTTACAATAGTGTTAGGAGTTTAATGTGCATGAACTTTTGCCTTCTCCCCTACAAAACACAGAAAATCAATCCGCTGGAAAACTAAAGCTTAACGGTTTGGCGACTGTGAGGCCCAACTGACTTGAGATCAGTACATCAGACTGGATGCAGTCATTATAGTGTATACTTTATACTTTGCCTTTTATCTAAAAATGAGGTCATGGTTGTGGCTCTTGCAGTGCTCGAATTGACCTGTGTAGTTAGAGCAGCTTAATCCATGCTGTCTGCTTTCATTATGAACATCTTAACTTGGCAGCTTCATTAAGTGTAGATGTGGGTTTAATTCTTATAGATTTTTTTTCATGTCTGAAGCACGCCTCTCTTTCTTCCTTGCTCTTTTTTTCTTGTCACTATATCTGTCTTGTCTTGTAGTTTATTAGTTTCATGCTGACTTAGTTCTATTTTATTCTTCCTTTTTTTGTAGAGATGTGCTTTAGTGTTCTTCTTTAAGTAAAGGTCATGCAAAATGTGATTCAAAAGTTTTCTGGGAAATTTAGCTTTTTATTTATTTCTGATGATTAAAAGATACTTCTTTCGTTCTTTGCTGTACTCACGTTTGCATTGTCTAACAGTTTCTTTCGTATCTCTGTGTTTTGGCAGATATTTGGAGAATACTACCATTTCCGGCATCGCAGAGTGGTGAAAAGGTCTTTATCTCGACACAGAAGAACACACATTCGCCTTCATAGAGAACCCCAGGTATGCAAGATATGTTCTTCACTGCCTCCACATATTCAAAATAAACAAAGACAGACAGACAGACAGACAGACAGACACAGTGTGTGTGTGTGTGTGTGTGTGTGTGTGTGTGTGTGTGTGTGTATACACACACACTGGTGTGCATATAGATAGATAGAAAGATATATCTGTCTGTCAGTGGATGGATCTCTGTCTACCTATTTCTTATGAATAATGTTTATTTCATTCAGTGAGCTACACTTTAGCAGAAAGCACTTTAATTAAAAGAGCTTTCAGAATTTTCTATGACTGTTATATCCTCTGGCTACATTCGCTTCCCTCCCTCCCATATTTGTGTAGTGTTTCATTAAGACCTCATAAAGGGACCACCTTCTTACTACTTTGACAACTTTTGAAACACGAGAGTTTGAAGTTTAGCTGGCTCCAATGACTCGGTCCAACATCTGCAGCTATTCAGAGCTGCCTGTATGTCAGTCACTTGCCATATGTTTCAACCCAGATGGCGAGATCAGAGGAGACGTGAAACATGATCTGCACACCTTTTTAGTTCTAGCAGCTTGAATTCTTTTTAATAGAAATCACTGAGTGCATAAGCTTGTGCCTTTACCCAACTTCCAGAGAATGATCACGTCTGCTTGCGGGAGTGAACCTGGCTTTAGCTATAGGTGTGTAAACCACTCTAGTATGGTGTGTAGATGTGATGAGGTGTGTGAATAATGAGGCCACCTGGGATCCCGCCACAATGACCGCTCACTGGGTGGGAAGTCCGTACATCTCTAATACTTGTGTGAATGTCCAACACCTACACACCAGAAATGTCCCAGAGCTTGCAAAGCCATTAATTTAGATTTTGATAGCCAAATAAATTAAGTCTTGCCTTAAAAAGATGTTCCTTCCTTATTACTTGAGTTTTGCTATCAAGCTCAAGTGAATAAACTCATCTATTCTCCTCTGAGGATTATTTAAGGTTAATGTGAATTTTTGGAGCAAGTATATCACTAATGGCTATGCTCTTTTGATAGGGCTGATTCCAAAACTGTCCAAATTAAAACATGGTCTGAAATAAGTTCTGTACATAACTGATTAAATATGGCTATTGTTTCATTATTTCTCATCACATGTGAGGCTCAAATATGTGTTTATGAAACCGGTGCAGTTTTTTTTATCTTTAAGAAATTTGTCTAATTCGGTTCTGCCAGATTCCTTTGCCCAACCTCTTAACAAAGCTTGATGAAATTTCCGCTTGCTGCACTGCTCCACTTCCTGTTGTTGAATTCTTTTGCTCGCTTAGTGCCAAGTTGAAATGGGAGCCTTCCTAGATTTTTAGCAGCCCGTACCATCAATGACAACTTGCAGTCAGAAAACATTGGGCTCAATCTCTGTGATTTGCTTTTTTCTTCTACTAATTTAATTTATTGATTGTATATACATACATCCTTGAATATTATTAAAGCTTTGGCCTTCAAAACTTCTAACAGTAGCTTGCAAAACAGGAAATTGCAATAATTTTCAACCAGACAGACAAATGTCTCCTCCTGATAATGCGCTTCCCCCCTGCACCTGAATTGGGACTGTCTGAACTGGGGCAATATTTATCCTGCTGCTGTAGTTTCTGGTCTCTTATCTTTTGAGTCTTCCCCCCATTGCTCGGAAAATAAATCTCTGCGTATTGCATAAGCTAATATTTTTATCCACTTAAAAATGCAAAAACTGTTTTTTGTTTTGGAAATCCTTGATTTGGCTTTCAGTAGATGAGTCAGCAGATCAGGCACTTTGCTTTTCAGCAAGTCAAATGGTTCTGCCTACAAATATTGCAGAAGTGGCTTGCTTTTTACAGTTACAAACTTGTTTCTAATTACTTTAGAAGTTGTCCTCATGTGTTAATTAAAATGCCTTTATAGGGAACAGACTGTTGATATTCATGACTGTGTACACTCCTCACCACACCTGTTTATAATCTAAGCATCAAGACATTCTCACTAACATACACATTTTATCATGGTACCTACCTCGACACTACTTGGTGTTTAGATGAATTTAATTAAATATGTGTTGCCTCCTCTGTAGGAGCTCTACCATAGTCCATAGGTTTACACAATTCACTTGCTCATGGTCAGGATGGTTGATATGTCATTAGATTGTAATTGCTGAGTACACGTTTGTCTCTGTGAGCTTTGTACCAGATTAAACGGAAATTGAACTTCTCCTGTTATCCTCCATCTTTGGTCACAGAAAGCTTTTAACATTACAATAAATTTAAGCCAGGCTTTAGTTGATCTAAAGCATCCTTCATTTAAAAAATCTATAGGTTGAGATAAGAAGCGTAATAGATGATGACCGGCCCATAATAAGATCGTAACAACTCTAAACTTGTTTGTTACCTGAGCAGACTCCTAACAGCTACACCCACACACTGTAATTTTCATGATCAGATCGGATTACATAGCCCATCCCATGCTTTAGTGTGGAAGAGTGCCACCTGCTTTACGCCATACGTCGTTTATTTTACTCACTAGAGTGCTTTTGTGTCTGTCTGTGAGTATTCATCTGTGTGTGGCCCCTGATGGACTGGGGACATGAATGAATAATGTAAATTGAATCGTAAAAAACCAAAATTAAGTAGAGTTAAGTTGCTTATTTATTCGTTTGTATTTTTCCGGGATTGTTCTTGGGTCAAACAGGTTGATGTAAACTGATGGTTTGACGTAAAAAAATTTTTTTTTCTTCCTCTCATTTTGGAAGTGTTACTTTCAGAATGAAGGTGTTGTTTTCAACTAAGCCTTTGATGTAGTTGCCTGTGGGCGGAGATGTGCCTCCATAACTGGTAGGTGTCTTCGTTATTCCCCTGACAAACCACGAAGATGAAGCTGTGCTACTTTTTCTACAGCTTTTTCAGGTGTGACCGACTTTGATCATATAGTTAAGCTGTCACTTTACTGCCATTGAGAAAAGGTTGTGTGATCGGTCTTAGTCAAGAGTTTCTCTGATAGTGATCAGTTTGCCATTAAAAAAGACACTGGGGTGGGGGGGAGTGAAGGTCTGTTAAATGTACTTTTATTAAAATGCAAAATGAGTTTTGTACATCCTAGTGTGTACTAGTGTAAACTTAAACCCACAAAATATTAACGCCATAGTAGGCGATTTTGGTTTTTTAATTCGACTGGTTAAAACTCTCTTCACATCTCTATCCTGTATTATGTGCTCTAAATGTATTTGTATATTCTGTGGAAGGTGCAGGACCATCCAAAAACGTCCAATCAAAAAGTCTGAACATTATGATGGGCTTTCTATACGTCTGTCAATATAGTTAGTTCTACACACCCTTTGTGTACATTTTATAGCTTTAAAAGGCTGTTTAAAAACTAAATGAGTTGCATTTCCTTTTTGGAGTTGACTACAGGAGTCAAAAAGTTGATAAAATTGAATGGTTGGAATTCAATTCAGTTTTATTTCTACAGCGGCAGAAAAAAACTCTATTGTGGGATTAGGAAGAAACCTTGACTCGTCAGGGAACCAGACTCATCAGGGAACCCATCCTCGTTTGGGCTGAAACAGAAATTATCTCAGGCTTACAGTTAGTTAGCATATTCCCAAATATCCTACTGCATCTTTAACAGTATGGTTAACAAAATTGTATTGTAACAAACACATTTCTTCCTAATATTTCATCATGAATAAAGTTCCTATTACTGATGTCACACCATAATTAATTTAATACTGTGTGAATTAATTGAAATATTAATCTACAAATGTCATGCAATTGTGTAAATAAGATAAATATCAATTAGGCCAAGTTTTATTTAATAAAAGAACATTAAATTATAAGATTATATAATCGAGGGCAAACACTGATTCTCGACCAATTAGTGCTTTAACACTGCAGGTCAGCTTACGAAACACATTTTAATAAACGTTACTTCATTGTTAAGTGTTATTTCGACATTTCAATTATTCAATCTCTCTCTCTTCCCTCTATCTGGCTATCAGAGTAAAATAAAACGTGTCAAAGTATTAGTCATCCTCACACTTTGTTTGGGCACTGCCTCCTACAGTTAAACTCCGTAACAGCAGTGAACCATTTTCACAAAATTTTTTATATGTATAACATTTATTATATATATATATTTCGTAATCACACACCAGGTGAGAGAGAAATATCCAAGTCAGCCTGCAGAAGAAAATGCTGTTTATTTTCAATGGGCATATTTCCTTCTTCGAGGCACTCATGCAGTGACCTTTTCTCTCCCCATCTGAAATAACATCAAATTTATCAGCACTGATGTCTATTAGATGCCGGCAGATTAAATGTAAAGCCACAGAGACCACTGATGCCTGTTATAGGATAATTTTCCAGTTAGTTGGCCATGAACATGAACGTGAGCCAGTTAATTTAAAGCAACATGTAATTATAACCTGAGTAAGGGTTCAAAGTTTGTACACAAAGTACACAAAACTGACATTTTGTTTTCATTCAAAATTCAATTCCTGTTTATCATCTCAACAGGAAAGTTCATATTTTCTTTTGTGCTTCATTGTCTTCAACATGATTGTAAAAGGTTTGTGTGTGTTTTTTGTTAAGATAAAATGGGCAGAGCAGCAAGTGGTGAAACAGAGGAAGAAGAGGGATATTTACTCTGAACCAGCTGACCCCAAGTTTGCACAGCAGTGGTACCTGGTAAGTCTGACAGCGTTTATTGAAGGCATATGATGATCTGAATAAAGTTTAAAAAGCATAGTGCTCAATTCCTATATTTAGTGCTGAATGTTTAACGTCCCTTCCTCTTTTGGCCAAAAAGGATACACATTTAATTGTACTGTTGTTAACCTTTAACTATATGTGGTCTCAAAGAAGACCTTCTTCGAATCTTCACATAGTCTTGATCTTAGCCCTAATTTTCACCAAACACTTGGGATTAACTCGAATGCAGACCCTTTCACCTGCCTGAACTCACTAATGCTCCTTAGGCTGACGGTGCAGATCCACATAGACACCCTTCACAATCTAGTGCTAAAGGGTGAAAAGTTATTCCATCAGTGAAATGGGACTGAATTTTAACTGGAGTGTTTAAATACCACATACAATAATGATGGTAACTTTTAATCGTTTCAAAATGTTTTATAATTGTATGAATATATTATTTTTTTGGAAGCTAAAACAGATCTGGTCTTTTTTTTTTTCTTAAACCTTTTTATCAGCTTAAAACATTAACCGCCGTTGCTGAAAGCCACAAAGCCTGCATATGATCAGTTCATGCAGTAAGTGGTTAAGATTTAGGTGCATGTTGATATGAAATATATAGTGGGCATGGATAATAATTTGCATTTAAAATGTCTGAAAAAATATGCATTATGCGAGCATTTAAAAGTATTATGCCAGTGTACAAAACCTGACTAACAGTATGAAGGCGCGCACACACACATAATATAGCTGTGGCACCCCGAACAACCCAAAGATGGTTGTAAAATAAATGAGATGTTAGCTTCAGGGATATTTTTTCTGTGTCTGACAGTCAGATAGTGCCTATGTAGAAGTGTTTTCTCCTTGTGAACCGAGCCTGAAAGTCACAGCACATTGTTTATTGGAATAGGTAGCTTTGCTTAATCCGTCTTCGAGAGTAGGAATCTTTTAATAGCGAAAAATGTTGTTGATCCTTGAATTTCCATTTTTACAGTATAATATAAATCCCTGTCAGGAAACGGAATTGTTGTTCTGCGATGGGAGGACTGGCATCTATGGAGATTCGACATTTTTGTCTAATGAAAGAGTGAAACAAAGTTCCATTTAGTAAAACAAGATGCAGGTGTACACCGATGTATGAGACTTTGACACTTTTATTCGTGTCGTGATCATCTTTTGGCACAGAGTCATCATTTTAAAACTGAAAATGAGTAGACACTGTCAAATTACAACAGCAACTAAAGGTCCGTGGCAAAAATACCTCATGAAAATGATAGAATTCCTGGACATCCATTCAGTTCACTGAAGTGTCACACTTCCAATCTGAATCTGTGACTATACAGCAGTTAGTCGACACTGAGGCGCGTTCTGGTGACCATTATCACTTTTATATCCCTGTTACTTTTGTGATTTTGCCATTAAGAATAGTGAACTGAGTGAATTTATTAGACAGAGAAATATCTCTGCCTGCCTCTGTCAACCCTTTGATCTACATCCAGATTAATTTCGTGTCTGTCCTTTTGCCAATTGTTTGACACAAGTGTAGGTGAATTGAAGGTGTTTTTTGTTTGTTTTAGTAGAGGTCAATTCAAGTTCAATAGCCCATGACTCTCCAATGAGGAATATTGCTGCCTGAAATTTTGATTGACTTGCTAGGATTGCATCAAAAAAATTAATTTGGATTGTAGACATTCTCAGTTTCCCAGCCTTTATCTTAAATTGAAATCTTTGTGTGCTTAAAGTGCTTTTGTTAACCAAAGGAAATTAGTGAATCTCAGCACATAGATTATCATAAGACTTATAGAGGCACATTGTGCTCGAGGGGAGATCGGCAAGTTTAATAAGTGCCCTATCCTAAACGGCTAAAAATATAATCTGTGCCATTGTTCGCCTCCCTTCATTTCCTGCATAAATCATGTCATATTTTTCTCTCGTTCTTTTTAGTACAATGGCAACCATCGTGACCTTAATGTGAAGGAAGTTTGGAAGCAAGGTATTACAGGGCGGGGCGTGGTCGTATCCATACTGGATGACGGAATCGAAAAAAACCATCCAGACCTTGAGATCAATTATGTAAGTCTTGAGGCGGGAGCTATCCACATGGTGCACATTTTATTTATTGATGTTTTCTTTTTTTTTTTTTTTCTTTTAAAGGATCCTGATGCCAGCTACGATGTAAATGATGGTGATCCAGATCCTCAGCCTCGGTATACCCAACTTAACGATAACCGGTAAGCCTACATCCTCGGTCGCTAACAAGTTAGCCATTGTGTTCGTGACAGCGTTTTACTGCCAACTCAGCATGCACTAATTCTCCAGCTCCATCCCACGGATCACTCACCATGTGTAAACAGCTCTGTAAAACTGTAGTTTATAGATCACCTGGTTTTATCCTCTGATTCTTCCAAGAAACGTAAATCAGCACAAGTGCTGTGCAAACTCGAACATAAATGCAGTGTTCAAGGGAGGCTTGTGTATGAAGAGTCAAGCATCCTCGTTATATCATGCGCTATTCTATTATCAAACTGTAACATACACGAGCGCTAGTCTAAGTGAAATACATGGTCATAAATATGGTTATAGCCCTACAATAGGCAACGTGCATTGAACAGATTCTTTGTTCTGGTGCTCTTTCTTTATAGGCTTCAAGCCAAAGGACCTTTTATGCTCACCTTATTTCATCATAGTGAATTTGTTTATAGAAGCCATCGAGTGTTTTTCATTCCATTCCTGTGAATTTCATTTTTTTTTCATTTTATTTTTATTTATCTACCCACATGCAAAGGTATTTTATGGTGATCAGCTGGATAAATCAACTGCGGTTTAAGAAAATTTGGAAAAAGTAATTGTAACAAGTTTTTATGTATAGCTATAAACCAAAAACCGTTTTACTCCAATTTGTCACTCAACGTGGGGCAGAGTGATTGAATTAAATCTAAAAGCATGACCAAACCCTTCTGAACAGCATTTGTCGTTAGCACTAGTGCCAAACTTGTTGCAAATTGAATCATTTTAGCTGAGAGACTGCTGTGCTGTGCTGTGGGATCTCTGAGCTTTGTTTTCCAGCAGTGTCCTATTGTAAGTAAATAAAAAAGCTCAGAACTGCAAACAGGTCGATCTCCCAGGATGAATTTGGAGTGGATTTGTCTCTAAACTAGTGCTCACTGTGCATAAGATTCATGTCATGGTTAGCACTTGTCTCTGCTAGCCTATTAGCGCCCATCGCTGCATGTAACAGACTCTAGTGTCGCATCTTATCCTGTTGTTACACACAGCCTTGGTCAGTATATTGATTTGATGCACATAAGTGTACTAAACCTACACCCCATAATTGTGCTAGCTTATGGCTGTTTTTGGTAGTTTTTCAAGCTTCACTCGAAGCATTTTAGTTTTTATGAGGGCAAATTCAAAAACCATGTTGGCTACGGTTGTTTACCCCTGCACCGTCATAGTTTGTCTTAAACTCTAGTTTAAGAAGAGCTGCTTAAATAATAGGAAGGTATACTTTTTTTTAATAATAATGTATTTCATTATCTAATATACTGTACATCTGTATAAATATTTGCTATATAATTTTATATTTACGTTTATTAATGCTAACTGAGGCTGTGATTGCTTGCCTCTGACTTTGGTGACCCAGGTTTCCCATGGTGTTTTATGAAGCCCTCTTTCATCTACCTTAACCTACTTCATAGACTAGTTTGACATTGTAAAGTGATTTAAAAATATTCATTCTTTATAAGAGCGTTAACTTTAATACTATAAGTAAAATCACTAGACTGCTCCTGAATCAGCTGTACTGTGGCTGCTCCTTCAAATACCCTTATTTACCCTGCATAGTAGTTTGTCCAAACCCAAATGTTTACTTAAGTTAATATCTTATTTACACATAACGCAGCCACAGGAAAATAAGTAAATACTATCTCAAACTCTTAATATCCATTGAGGTGGAGCAGATGGTGTGTGTATTACTAGATACAAAATAGATCATTTAGAACATCGAGATATATATATTTTCTTGAGAGATTGCTACTTCCAAAAAAATCTTTAGATTCTTTTTTTTTTTACCTCGTTAAAGGAAAACAAATCTTTCCTCAATCCGTACTAAGTCAAAGGGCCTTTCTATATGCCATAAAAGCACCATGTTGTTTGAACCCATATACATTTAAATGTCTGGCATGAATCATTCCATCTTCTTTGGCACAGGTACAAACGTGTACGGTCAAAATAAAAGCCCATTTAGTCATGACTGAGTTACAGTGTGAATATGAATGTGTTCTGCTGCTGCTTGGCAGCTTTAGATCACGCTACCAGTTGCCAATATCTGTCTATGCATTAATGTGCATTGCTGCTTGTCTTTGAGGTTACTGATGCCAAATCTGCTTTCGATTGATCCTTTTCACCACTGTGTATTTCCTTGTTGAAGAATTTGGGTTGAAATGATTGTACACTCTTATTCCCGAATCAATAATGAAAAGCTTGGGCTGCATATGAATGTTTATTTGAATTTTAAGCATAGTAGGAATGAGAGCAGAATTTATCATGTTATTTTCCCCCAGGGCGGATCTGATACTGTTTTTTTTTTTTTTTTTTTTTTTCCCATTTCCAAACTAACTGCAGAGAGAAAAGAAAGATTTGTTCTGCTTTTCTTTCAACTAATGAAATACACAAAATGGAAATATTGGTCCTGGCCTTTCTCTCGTCACACATGATAGCATTATGTATAACAAGTACAAGTAAATTCATTAGAAAACCTGTCTTAATTAGACCTTTAATAATGCTTCCTATTTTGGACACACACTATGGATTTCCTTAAATACTATTGATAAGAAAATATTTATAGTACAGCATTAATAGTACACTAATTGGGGCGGTTTATGAAATAATTTGAGACAATTTTTAATATCGTTTTAAGTTTTTCTATAAACGATTAATTGTTAAACATCGTGCCATATTCGCAATTATTACTTATACTGATTTAGTTTGTTTTTATTGCCATGCGAGCACCCAGCACCCACTATATTAATGGTGACTTCTCTCTCATTAATCTAACACATGGTTTTAGACTGTGAATTGAAACCAGAGTAAACCCACACAAGCATGGGGAGAATGTGCAAAGTCTCCATAGAAAGGCCCCTGACGTGTGAATCGAACCCGTGACTTTTTTGCTGCAAGAAATTAATCGTCAACCAAATTTGATAAGTGACCGCATTGTTCAAAGCTTCAATAAGCCAGATATACTAAGAAAATACCAGCTGCACTGTGGGAAGGAGCCTAAAGGCAATGCACTTATGAACTGAGGGCCACATGACTCAATGTGAACATGAGTCAGTATTTCCAGTTTTTAAAACTATAGGTAATTTTATATTCCTGTACACACCCGGACAGCTAAGTGCAGGTGTAGTGAATAGAATTCATTCTTTAGAGGGTGGGTTTAGATGGATAGAAAGTGAAGTCAAATTTTAGTATCTTTTAAAATGGCTGTGCTTATGGAAGACCAAACATTGCTTTAAAACAGTTGTAGCTGTATGTATGGTGCTGCTTGCCACACAGTAGACATCAGAGCTAAATATTAGGGCAGTTAAAGAAACTAGCTATGGTCTAGGCAGACACACGTGCATGTTGAATACCTGGATAGCCAGAATAGCCTGTAAAGGCATTGTCGCGTTGTTTCTAATGCAAACATGTAAGCATGTGCAAATATTGGATGACGTGGTTGTGACGCACATGCAGGATATAGTTTTTTTTGGCAACAACAAAATATCATCATTATTTTCAGTAACCCTAAATGTAACCTAAATGTAATGTTTTTATTCTTTATAAATACAGTTTGTAGCAGCTTTACAGCAAGGGTGAAAATACATTGTTAAAATTTCCTTCTTGTAACACCCCTGGAGCACAAACGTCCAAGCAGTTTGAAAAGAAGAAACAACTGGGCGCCTAACCTTTTCCACACATTTTTAGGGACTATTTGTGAACGATCACTTGGGCAAGGTTCTATAGCGAAATCTTGGCTCCTTGCTCTTACTTTGACATGTACCACTTATCCTAATATTGCTGTAGACCAGATACACCTGTTCAACGGTAACTGTATTCCCTAATGAAAGTGGAAGACTTTGATGAAAAGAAACCAAATACTTTCTCTGGCTTTATTTTTGAGCATGTAATCAACCAAGCAGCCAATGATGAGGAATTCCTGGTCACCCGTTGGCTCTCTGCTATGGCAGGACACACTGATTTTAAATGCCAGCATGTGGTGATTTTAAGCTGCAGGTTTTTTGTGCTCTGACTTTGATTCAGAGAGTAAAAAATGCAGATGCATCGACCCACCTCAGTCGGCACAGGCAGATGGCTTGGAACCCCTTGACGTTTGCTTTATTAAATAATGAGCAGGTAATGCCCAAGTCTATATCTGATCCTTTGGTCTGTGCAGAGTGATATCACCAAAGTTGTTCTTCATCTTTACAGCATAATGAGAAAAACTAATAGTTTTACATTGACTCAGAGTCTAGTAATGGAAAAAACTGCTGTGTTGCATATGAATCATTTATGCTGCCCTTTCATGCATTTTACACATAACCCATTGGGTCTGTCTTTTGATTGCTGTTCCAGATACAGATTTGTTTTGCTAATGTGTTTTTCTGTTTATTTTCATGAACTTTTTTGACCTTATTAGAAGGTTAAAAGTAATAGTTTTTTTTCTACAGTCCACAGCATTTTAGCTTGCTATAAGATTTATTGTACGGTGACTGTGGAACTGGCATAGCAGTTTATATGATAAAAATTTTTTTGGCTCACTTGTCAACTATGGAAACAGGCATGACAAGACTTTAGCCGTGTTAAGATTAAGCAGAAAAACCCATTGATTGCATTTGTTCTCTATTAAAGTCCACTATTAAACAGTGAGTTTTTATAGGTTTCCAGATGACTGAATTTCTTTTGTTTTGTAAAGCACAAATTCTGTGGGGGATTTTTTCTGTTACTAATGCAAGACTGGCTTATTAGGTCAATCGTACCTATCCAACGATTTTTGCTTTATATTTGCTTTAAATTTGTTTAAATTGAAATATTTGCAGTAGTTTGCTAGAGGGTTATCAAGCTTGTCATTACCATGTTAAGTACTTTGGAAAAATAGCTTTAGCTAGTTTTAAGAGCTCAAGAAAGGACACAAGGTTAACAATCTAAGGGGTGTTTACTTGATTTAGCAATACGTCAAACTGTGCAATTCTCCAAAATCTTTAAGAACTACTGATGGACATTTATGTGATAAACAAATATCTTTCAGTGTAAAATGTTTCAAAGGTAAACACAAGACACCAGTGCTGATACTGACAAAGTCGGTCATGTCATGACACACACACTTGGACAGCTTTTTCCAAACAGGGATTAGAAAGTTAATATTTTTAGTCAAGGTTTTCTATTTTCTGCAACTAAAGGTGTGTCTACGCTTAACCATCAACCCAGGTTTCAGTCACACCCTCTCGTGACACACCATTGAATCCGCGTAGTTCTATTTATACAGATAGAGGCATTGCATGAACTCTCAGTATCACATTTCTCACACATCCTTTTAAATGAATTGTTGGATAAACCTTTGGAATGATCAATAGTTTCTAATTTAATAAGTGTAAAGTATTTCTGAAATCAATAATTTTGTAATACAAGACAGTGCTTTAAAGGTAATACAAATTTAAAATCTATTCCAAATTTGATTGGTAGCCAATAAAATGTATTTGCCACTAGACACACAGGTTGAGTTGCAAGACATTATCATACCAAAATACACATGATCAAGGATAACTGCAGACATTAAAATGTCTAACTGGTAAACTTGTAAACAGGCTTAGATTGTTATCAACACGTGCCCCTATTTACATTTTTATAGTTTTCTCAGTTGTCTTTTCATTTTATCCTCCACTGAATCGGAGTATGGCATTATCCTTTTTGTAACATTATCTTTTCCTGTAGCAATTCCCGGTCTGTTATAATTCGGCTCCAGGAAATTTATTAAGATTCGAGGTATACATTTTACAGTCAATCTTAAAAGCTTTCTGAATTTTTTTTTAAGATGTTTATGCATGTTATCTGCATAAAAGTATTAAAAGTATTTGAAAGTGCTGGAGCTTATCCCAGCACACATAGGGTGAAAGGCAGGTCACCATTCTATCTCGGGGCCACACATTCAAAACAAACAACCACACACACACACACACACACACACACACACACACACACACACACACATTCACTCCTATGGGCAATTTATAGTCTCCAATCAACCTAATGTACATGTTTTTGGACTGTTGGAGGAAACCGGACACACGCAAGCACAGAAATACCCCTAGTCTGGACCTTCTTGCTGTGAGGCAACAATGTTAATCATATGCTTATTTGACAAAGAATTTAAAGGAGACAAAACATTCATCTAAAATATTTAATTTATAAAACACAGAATAAACAGGCTATAAGATAATAAATTACAATTTCAGTGCAAATATTTTCTTCCTGTTATTTTTACAAATATTTCCATTGTGTGTAAATTTATTTCTGTTACATGTTTAAATTTACTGTGAGATTTTGCTTGGCACATGAGGACCAGCCGATGTAGGGAGAACTGGGTCACAATAGATCCGGAAGGGAACTAAAAAGTTAAATATTGCCTAAAATCAGTACCCTTTCTCCTGATACACAGTTTGCATTGTTGATTTAAACGTAAAGAGCGAGTGAACATTTTAATAGCTCACATTCTGGGCCATGACTTTGCTCTGACATCTTTTATAAAAATAACTTTTTGAATTGATCTAATTTCTTCTTCTTCTCCTTTCGTTAGGGGTTGCCACTGCCGACCACTCTTTTCCACACTACTCTGTCTTCTACATCTGCCTCTTTCACCCCAACTACCCTCATGTCTTCCCTCACCACATCCATAAACCTCCTCCTCGGTCTTCTGGTCTTCCTCTTTTCCTCCTGCCCGGCACCTCTACCCTTAGCATTCTTCTACCAATATACTGCATGTCGATCTTCTGCACATGTCCAAACCATTTCAGTTTAGCCTCCCTCACCTTGTCCTAATTTTATCTATTTAATTGAACTGATTTCCTATTGGACATGGAGAAAATCCTGTGATGCAGCTGTCTAGGATTTTGCATTTTTGTAGTCCATTTTGCCAGCTGAATGTCCTTGAATCTACATTAAGTCCTACTTTCAGGGTGGAAATGATGACCTTGTTTTTATCTTTGTGTTAATTAGTGCAACACTAGCCATTTTTCTTACACACAATAAGTCATAGGAGTTCTCCTAGACCATGATGCTGCAGTGAGATGCCGTATTGTTGAAATAGTATGCTAGGTCACTCCTTAGCCCCTATATTCTATAGCCCCATTAGGTCAGTCTTACTAATCTTGCTTGTGCTCCTGTAGCAAGAGGCTTTACTGTTGGCTGAATATCAGTGCCTCTGTCTCTTTTGGTGGTTGTAACTTCTTTGTCCTAATGGGTTTTAATGGCTTCTTTAGTGAGGCAAGACATCATGTAAAGACAAGGCCATTGACCCATATAATGAATTCTGTTGCGATCCAGTAGGTTACAGCAAAGCTCATCAGCACCACCTCGACAAACCATTTGGTGCAAAACAGTTTCTCAGGCTGAACTTTTAACTGGGCTAATGTAATGGAAATTGTAGAGGAAAAACCCAACCTAATGTATAATATGTGGCTTTTCTTTAGTTGTTTTCTAATTCTGATGAGCAGTACAGCATTCTGATGACTACATAAATCACATTTTGGAGCTGCCTCTTGTATTTCCTGATCAGAAAATGAAGGACGTCCTAGCTGTGCGGAAAAATGTTTACTCTGCTTTTCATTGCTTGACTTAAGCAAAAAATGAGCCAATTACCTGTCAGTGAGCTTATTTATTTTCTTCCCCATTTGGCTAACCCACACTGTTTAAACAATCGGCCTAATTATTTACCACGTTTACTGTAATAATATTCCACATCAGGCATAGTGATTTCAATTTCCATATGCTGTTATGGGCTATGACTCTTAAAAATGTTTTCAAATAAATTTCAAATAAAGTTTTCCTCTTCCCGTTTTCCATCTCTCTTTGGGCAGACATGGCACACGATGTGCTGGAGAGGTCGCCGCTGTTGCCAACAATGACATCTGTGGTGTTGGTGTGGCTTACAATGCAAAGATTGGAGGTAAGTTTGCATGCTTAATCTTAATCTGCGTATGTTTCCTCCCACCGTCCAAAAACATCTACATTAGGTTGACTGGTGATTCTAAATTGTCCACTGTGTATGTGTGTATCGGGTAAGAATCGATGAAAGAATGAGTTTTAAGTGTGAGTATTAAGTCATGATGTCTGTCGAGTAAGCAGGGACCCGATTTGTATCATGATTGTCTCTTCTGTTAATAAACACATCAGTCATAATTTTGTTTAAACGACCTAGATAATTCCAGATTTCAATGTGTGCTTGATTTAGAGCAATTTATTTGTGATATTTACAGTAAAGTTAGCGTCTTTATTTATTTATTTTTTTTGCAAGCCGACCTGTTCTGTGAAAATCTTCTTCTTTAGACTTTACTCCTGCCCTCCCTGTTTCTTTGCATGGGTGACCTCACCAATGAATCGAGTGCAATTCTTTAAATCTTTAATGTCGGATCTTGGCTGTAGTTGGTAAATCTTAGCAGTTTATCCAGGTATTTTTATTACCTTAGGTGTTGCACGCCAGAATGAAATGGAAATAAACCACTGACAGGAGGTGGAAGTTGTAGAGATGTATAAGTTGAGTTTGTCTTCAGAATTGATTGTGTTGGACAGGATTATTAACATGCACATCAGAGTGGCAACTCATGCTAGACGTTTCAGTTCATGGACAGAAAACTCGGACTGAGATGATTTAAATGTGTCATGACAGGATAGTGGAAATATTGGTTTGCTGACCGTAGGCGAAGACGAATGGGGAAGGGGTGGTTTGAGAGATAAGGTTTTGAGCTGGTACCAAAAAGACCAGGACTTTATTCCTAGCACAACTAAGCCCCTGTGCATGACCCCAAGTGCTCAGTTGTATTTAAAAAAAAAAAAAAAGAGATGAAAGTCGCTCTGTTTAAGGGTATCTGTCACATGCTGTAAACGTAACTAAAAACACCAAAGAGAAGGTATATGAATGGGATAAATGAGGACATGAATTTAGTGAGTGGGAGTAAAGTGCATTCAGAGGATAGGGGTAGCTAGAGGCATATAATTTGCTGTGACCCCTAGAGAAAACAATCTAAAGATTGAAAAAGGTTGGTTACATTTACATTAACTTTGCATAGGTTTATAAATTGTAGTATTCTATATAGCGTTGGGGGGGGGTCTTTTCATTTATATAGATATTTTACACTTTCACTTGGACATGATTTAGATGTCCAAGTGAAAGTATTGGTGTAGAAGTAATGGTGTGTGTGTGTGTGTGTGTGTGTGTATATATATACACACACACATAAATAAATCAAACGGGTAGAAATCTGAATCTAATGAAATCTGCTCAAAACACACCATTATCAAGGTTCGAGAACTCATGCAGCAGCTCTGAAAAGAGTCTCTTGTGCAGATGTTTTTTTTCCCCTTTTGCCTCACTACACTGTAACGTCCTTGTTTAATGCCCCACTTGAGATTTTTTGCAGATCTTTTTGCTACTCTTTTTTTTTTTTTTGTCCTGCAGGGGGAAATCTCAGGCCATCCTCTTAATTTGCTTTTAGGTCAAGAAATAGTTCTTTACCCACTTTTGTTTAAACAATTTCTTAGTCGTAACTCATGTCGTAGATTGTATCAAAGCATTTTAACTCTATAGGAAATCCATTCTAAAAGCTTCTATGCCGTTCGTTAGTTACGGTGTCCCTGTGCTTCTGCATACAAAATGGATTCTTTTCTAGTAGGCTTGAAATGAGAATAGGCAGCTGTTAAGCAACCACGCTGTGTGTTTCTTCAACTCAATCTGTAGAGGAAACTTTCACCTAATAGGCTTCTATTCTAAATGGGCTGGGACAGAAAAAGGAATTGAATGTGAAGAGAAGATCAAAGTGAGAACAGAAGGGCTGCTTAGGAGAACTGACCCAAAGCGATGGCTCAGCCTGCATGCTGTTAAGGGAAGGCCCAGTGCGAGTAGTCCACGTTCCGATTTGGACACTTCGCTGCCAGCTCTCATTAAGCAAACATATTTGCTTGGAGGGCTTTCTGCTGCTCAATGTGGCTTGGGTTCAGAAAGGCTTTATGCAAAGTGTCTGACCAGTTCTACTTTGTTCCAACTGTTTAGTTTTTTTTTTAAGTTTCTGTTCTGATATCTGGTGAGATACTTACTTTAGCTGCTGGCTTCTCTATTGCAATGACAGCTTTGGGTTTTGTGACTACAAAAAATGTGCAGGTACTCCATTTTTGATATGTGAGAGCCAGTATAAAGGAAGTACGAGTGACCTTACTTGCCTCCCTGACTTCCAAAGAACCAGACCGCATTGTTGTGTAGATGATGGTTACTGATTATTTTTTTCGGTGCTTTAGCTCTGGGCATCGGGGGCTTTTTTCAGTTTCTTACCTCACAAGCGAAATCTCGCATATAATTCATTCCTAATCAATTTAACTGAAGTGTAGCTGACATTTTCAGACTGATCTGACTTTTTTCCCAACCAATCCCAGAAGTCTTAAAGTTCCCTTGAACAAAGTAAAAGAAGCCGATATGATGGTGCTTTAGAATCTGACTTCTCTAAGGAAATACCTGACAGCATTGAGGAAGGATGACCATCACCTTTGAATTAACTAAGATTTAATATATTTCGGCTTCCTGCTCTGCTCACTTATTAAAGATCCTTTGCTTAATTATTTTTGTAATCGCTGCAGATCTCTTTTTGCTTTCATGTGCTGAACCTTGTGGTACTTTCACGTTCAGCTGATTTAATGGCCCAACCCCACCCAGGGCTTTACAGTGTTGTAGTGCCTTTTTTAAATCCATAAATGTTTGACCATTTCCTGCGTTTCCTAAGTTATTTAAGCAGCACTGAGGATCAATTTTTGTCTAGTACCCATTTCTATGTGTGTTAATGAACTGACTCTCCAGTGAAGGCTGGACAGTCAGAAAACAAAAATGTAGAAAAATAACTAAATATTTGCGTGTCTAATAAGTCAAACTACTTCTCAGGTGTGCGGATGTTGGATGGAGAAGTGACTGATGTGGTGGAGGCCCAATCTCTCAGCCTCAACCCTCAGCATATAGACATCTATAGTGCTAGCTGGGGACCTGAGGATGATGGGAAAACAGTGGATGGCCCTGCTAAGCTAGCAAAGGAGGCTTTTTTACGAGGCGTAACTGAGGTCAGTGAGGTTGACTCTGTGTCTTTCTTTCTCATTTTGCACTATTTTCCAACTCTTTTAGCAGTTTGAACTTTTTAATTCCTGCTCTGTTAACAAAAAGTGTTAGTTTAGCTTTAGTATTAGTGCCGCATAAAAATATCTTGTTTTATTTCTTTGATTGTTAATTCACTATTTGACTTAAGTATAAGTAACTACCAGAAAAAGTTGATGCCTGTTAAAGTCTGTTGTAAATGTCCTCTTAGTGTTTTGTTCCGTAAAAAAAAGTCCTGCAATGCCCATTTAAAAAAACTAGCAATTCATTTAAAGGGGTGCGTGCATGCTTTTTTTCTGTAAGCCCAATGTAGTTACTCAAGGTTTTTACGGACAGAAAATGTAAACCCTTTGCACCAAATTTTAGCTAAACATGTAAATTAAGTCTGGTGGGATAAAGCTGCTCAAGATTTTCTGAGACATCTTTAAAATCAATTTCATCAAGCCAATTAATGAGCCCTTCCACCTGTGGATCATAAAAGTATAACTATAAAAAAAATGTCACATTTACCATTACTGTCACATTTACTTTTTATGAGCAGCAAGTTCTTTAAATGCTGATGGAATTTTTTCTCTTAAGACTTAGATTAAATGTTCTGTTCTCATTTCTAACCATTACACGCTATTAAGCTTATCTGATGCGTTTCTGAGGGTTTAATTTTTTTTGTGGCTATATATTTCTCCACAAGCTCACTATTTATTTGACCTCAATAACTTGTTATAATCACCCAAGTATCCCGTAACTATGTTATAGGGCCAATACGCCACTTCAAGGTGGCTGTGCTCAGAAGGTAAACTTTTCACCTATGAGCTGTATGATCTTTCGATCATCTTGGCACAGGGCCATCAACCATTACCTTGTTAATCCGTATGGCTAGTTTTCTGTGACTGGCTTGATCGTGTGCTCTGTCTTGTGCCAATACACGGTTCGGTTTCTGAAAATGAAATTTGCTTAGCGGAATAAATCTGAAAACATACAGCACAAAAACCTGGGCAAACATATGCCAAATAATGCTTACAGTCTAGCAGGTGTGTACAGTACACGGATAAACAAGGAAACTCTGAAATTGATTTGGGCTTTTGCTATTGGAGGCTTTTTATTGCGTTATTATTAAAAATCTGACATATGGGAGCAGGCTGCACAAACAAAGCTTGATCAAAGGTAAAGAGCAAACAGCATCTGAATTGAATTACAGGCACTCTTTAGCTTTGCCTAAGAATGCATCCACAAATGAAAGCCATGTGGGGGTATTTAAATTATACCCTTAATGCATGCTACCTACATTTCTCCTAATCATTTAAGGGTCTTTCATGTTACAGATTTTTGCTAGAGGAGTTTTAATAGTTTATATTTTTAAGTAAAGAAACAGACATCATTTACCCGAAGACATCTGCATTGGTTAGCACCGTATGCTGAGTTTATGACCACTAAAGAGCTACAAGGTAGAGCTAGAGTTTTCTTCTTTAAAACAGTGCGCCCCAAACATCAATTAACAATCATGAATCCCCTCAAAATATGGTGTTTTTGTGGTGTGTGGGTTTGTTGCACAGGGTCGCAGAGGTCTGGGCTCAATCTTTGTGTGGGCATCTGGAAATGGTGGTCGGGAAAAAGACAGCTGCAACTGTGACGGCTACACCAACAGTATTTACACCCTCTCAATCAGCAGCAGCACGCAGTACGGCAACGTACCATGGTACAGTGAGGCCTGCTCCTCCACCCTCGCCACTACCTACAGCAGCGGAGGAGTCAATGAGAAACAGATTGTATGTCCCTTTATACATCATCACACACCTGGAAGCACTACATTAGCTATGCATGCCGCTCTGATCCAGACCCTGTAATTTAACCATAAAACAAAGTTGTTGCCAATTACTTGAATATACACACAATGCATTGCCAAATTCAGGTCATCCATATCAATGTTTATAATTAACTTTTTAAAAAATTAATGTTTTTTTAATATGTAATAGGCGGGTAAAGATCTATTAAGCACCGTATTTGCTATTTTGAAAATTAATTAATGCATGTGGTTGTAAAAACTATATAATGTAAAATGTACACCATGGGGCAAAAATAAAGGAATCTCTTTTTATGGTAGAAATGAACAGTTGCTATAAATTTCTGTTTGTGGATCATGGTATCATGGGACATGCCAATAGGGAAAGCATCTGATAATGTTACCTCAGCTGAAGAAGTGCAGATGTGTTTGCCCTGAGGGTCCATATTGCGCTTTATAATGCAGTAGTTACTGCCAACACACTAAACCTCGTCTTTGGTATTCAGACTGAAACTTTATACTATCCTCTTTAATTTTTGGTCAAATCAATAACCTCATACTGCAATCACTCCCGTTTTTTGTTCAGATTTTGTTTTCCTGTTCTATTGTTAGTTTTACTCCAAGCACATGACCCTATTATGTTTTTGTTGTTTGAAGAATTTGTGCAGCAAAAAAAAACAAGTTATTTTTTAGTTATATTGTAGTTTCTCAGCTTGCTATTGGCTAGTTTCCATGCAGTGACAGGAAATCTTCCCCTCTACTCTGTAATGTGCCCATTTTCAAAGAAGAGCAGCGAATTGCCATGTCCTCCCCATTTGAGCTATCATTCAGCTGCTGAGCAATTTTTACCACTTAGCCTCAATCCGAGCAGCTCTGTCTCAGTCAGTGCAACTCCCTCTGTGCCTCAGTCATAAAGCATTCCACGGTCTTTTTTTTTTTTGTCAGCTGCTTCTTATACCTGTCACCTCATGACTAAGGGCCAATTAAGTTGCTTCTAGTCTCGATTGTATAGACCTGCATCAGGCTTCAGAACTTACACAGTTCAGGGGACGGGTTACAGATATAGAGCACAGGCTCTGTTAATGGTACACATTTTTTATTTAATATTACTAACTTTTGTGATGAGAATATGTTCTGAATGTTTCCCGTCTACCATCAGATCACTACAGACCTGAGACAGAAGTGTACAGACTCTCACACAGGCACCTCAGCATCAGCTCCTCTGGCAGCAGGCATCATAGCCCTTGCCCTGGAAGCCAAGTAAGTGTCACCCTGTCTAGTTAATTACAGCTGAATCTTTGAGCATTTTATTATATTCTGTTGAACTTTAGGAATGTGCCTTTAAGATCATTTGTTTTAGTGTCTTCTGAACTGTTGAAATGTTGCTGTAGTAATTGACACTAGTTTCATTTAAATAGTGTGACAGACAGACAGACGGACAGTCAAAGACATCCAGGCAGATTGTTGTGCAATGCTTCTGCACATATATCAATGACTTTTTGAGATGGATCGATGTATGTTGCTGCAATGCTGTAAAATACAATATGGAATATTGAACGACATTTAGCTTTATAGATGATGGGACTTTTTGTCTCCAATCAAGTGTCAGGGATTTCCACAGAGCATTCTTTATACATTAGCACTTATTTGCTGCAAGTTTACAGTGTATAAAAACTTTGGGGAAATGTTTTGAATTAAGAAAGTACAAGTATGTATCACAGTAGCACATGTGCACATCAGCTTTGTAAATTTAGAGCATGTTTTTTAGTTAACAGAATTTTTCATTGTTGGTACATTGGTACAAGATCAGTTGTGTGTAATATGTTACACACATGCTGTAGCCTATGCTGATGATTGCAAAAAGAAAAGGCAAAAAGTTCCTGCACCGTTTAGCATTTAGCAGATAACAAATTTCATAGCTGTAGCATTTCAACCACAAAAAGTGGTTTTAAGCTACCTCTTAAAAAGTGTGTTTGTGGTTAGCGGATGTGGTAGCAAGGCTTTCCCGGTAGTTTCGTCTTAAGGCAGGATGCGTTCAACATGCTGGCGTGTTAACTGCGATTGTGACACAGCGTGGTGACTCATTATTTTGATCATTCCAAAAACTTTCATTGACAATATTATTTGTAAGTGCTAAATACTAGTTTTGTGTTCACGCTGTCATCATTACATATTTTTCTTTTGTTATAGCTTTAGTTTGTAGCTTTAAATAACAAAGGCCTACCTTTCAACACAATTCCACTAAAGGCTTAAACACTTCTTTTTTTGGTGTTGTCAGTAAAAACCTGACGTGGAGGGACATGCAACATCTAGTTGTAAGGACATCCAACCCAGCTCACCTGATCACTAATGACTGGAAGATCAATGGGGTCGGACGCTCAGGTACTGACACATGCTTTTCTATTGTCAGCTGTTTCATTCATTCATTCTTGTTTATTCCCTAATTCAGGGTCATTGGGGTCTGCTGGTGCCTATCCCAGCACTCATAGGGTGAGAGGCAGGGGTACACCCTGTACAGTTCGCCAGTCCATCGCAGGGCCTGTCAGCTGTTTTTCTTGTTTATTTCATGCTTTGCATCCATGTGTGGTGTATTGCTACTCAGTAGAGCGGTGTTCATTATACCAATCAAGAGTGCATTTCAATTTCTCGCCTGTCTCATAATGTCACTGAATGCCTGGGCACTTATTAAACTGGACCGCAAGGAATTGCCAGGTTGCTGTCAGTGGAATTAATCTCACTCCACTACCCTCATCCCTTTACACCCGCTTTCCATCACCCAGCACGTTTGTCTTATTCATATCATTCTCTATCTATCTGTAACTGTCACTGTAACTTTACATCGGCCTCTCTTTGTCTGTTCTTCAGTAAGCCACTCATATGGCTATGGCCTGCTGGATGCTGCTGCCATCGTAGCTCTGTCTAAGAATTGGACCACAGTAGGCCCTCAGCAGAAGTGCGTCATCTCTATGATGTCTGAACCCAGGTTAGTCTGTCACTTCAAGCAACACTGCTCATGAATGCCAGCATAATTATTTTTTAATCATTTCAATCATGCAAGTTGAGAATTATTTTTGTAATAAAATAATAATAAAGTTGTAAAAAAAAAAGTAGTCTTTGTCCACTAGAGGATGATTTTATTGTAAACATGAAATCATAATTGCACTGATTTTCTTTTCATTATCACTCAATGTTTTCTCAGTAGACTTAAAATGAGGAATTACTTTAATAATGGAATAAGCTTTAGCCTGTTAATTGTGTGAGTACTATACTTTTCTGCCATGTTAATTAGCTTTTAACATGTATTGTATTGTCAATTGAAAGTATGGCACATCCCACTTTGAGTTTTCTTAAGCAAAGACTGAAGTGCACTGCTGGATTTGATGTCATGAGGCTTGCCTGCGGTGCAGGTCTTAAGGAAATAATCATTTTCAGATGAGCTTGTAGACTACACGTGTGTGTCTGTTAAAAATTGCACACTCCTCTTGAGGGCTCCTGCTCTTTTATCTTGGTTTTCCCCTTCGGTTCCCTCATATTATAGAAAAGATCAGAGGGCTTTGGAATAAAGCCCAGTTAAGCATGCTGGTTAGTACGGTCACAGTATTGGATCTGGTCCAGCTGAGCTTAGTGATTACTCTACATCTCTGCATTGATCCCCTCCTCACAACATCAAACCCTGAATACAAAAACTGAGCTGCTTTCGCCATACATCTGTGTGCAGGAATTTTAGTTCTGTCTACATTTACATTTCTGGAATTTGACAGATGTCCTTATCCAGAGAGATTTACGTTAAGTTCACCTGAGCAGTTGAGGGTCAAGTGGTGGGATGTCCTCATTCTCTAGGCTTAGTGCTTAGTCCTAATTCTCAATGTTATTTGCTCAGTAGCAGCACTGATTATAGTCTCATTAAAAGTGGATTATGGAACAGCATTGTTTTTAGCATCATTTTATTATCCTAGCTAAGTGTAATTAGAAGTAAAAGTTGCTGTGACTTTCAGCATCATGCCGTTCACCACAGTTTTAAGCGAAACAGTTACGGAATGCTCCTGTAAGAGATTGTGCTTTTCTTTTTTAGAAACATTGGGAGCCACCTGGTGATCACAAAAAGCGTAGATGCATGCTCTGGCAAGCCTAACTTTGTGAGTTCTCTGGAACATGTCCAAGCCCAGCTCACTTTGTCTTACAACCGTCGTGGAAACCTGGCCATCTATCTGATCAGCCCTCAGGGTACACGGTCAACTCTGCTTGCCCAAAGGTCAGATTATAACCTAGGATACATTTTGATTATAATCTACTAGACCTGTGTTTGTTGTCCCCCTAAAGCTATTTTTTATTTTAGACCTCATGATTATTCCTCTGAAGGCTTCAATGACTGGGCCTTTATGACCACCCACTCGTGGGATGAAGACCCTCGAGGCGAGTGGACGTTGGAAATTGAGAATGTGGCCGGAAGCAGTGACTACGGTAACTACACATTTAATGTTGTCTTCCTTACACCTTTTAAAATTTTATATGCTTTTACATACTCCTGAAGTTAGAACCATAAACATAGACCTATTTTATCGAGATTTTATGCAACAGACAAACAAGAAAGTAGCACAGTATTGTGAAGTGGAAAAGATATTTTAGTCAAAATTTTAAGAAAAGATTGCCAGCTGTAATTGCATCAAAAGAAGGGCGGCGCGGTGGTGTAGTGGATAGCACAGTCGCCTCACAACAAGAAGGTCCCGGGTTTGTATCCTGGGCAGGGATCTTTCTGTGCAGAGTTTGCATGTACTCTCCGCGCTTGCGTGGGTTTCCTCCGGGTGCTCCGGTTTCCTCCCACAGTCCAAAAACATGCAAATTAGGTGTATTGGTGA
>JAOTRA010000003.1:4203042-4217450 GCA_026260255.1 Pseudolaguvia tuberculata | reverse complement strand
CCCCGTGACCCCGGATTCGGGAATAAGCGGGTAAGAAGATGAATGAATGAATGAATGAATGAATGAATGAATGAATTGCATCGAAAGGTGGCTCTACAAAGTATTGATGCAAGAAATTTAATTTGTCCACTTCCTTCAGTTTGTTTATTTGCTTCAGAAAAGGTTGTAGTATTTTGTTCCACTTCACAATGTGCTGGTCTGTTGCATAAAATCTCAATAAGTTTTTTTTGGTTATTTAGACGGCAATATAACAAGCAATTATGAGGAATTTAATTAGAATGAGATAATTTTATTACAGTCTTTCTTCTTTATAAACAACAGAGAGGGGTCAGGCTGTGCCATTTTTTTTTTTTTTAATTTTTTTACAGAAGGTCAAAATGTAATAGTAATGTTTGTTTTTGAGTGTTTTTTGTAAATAATATTATTTTTACATAGTTAACCGGTAAATAGGCTTTAGTAACTGTTAACATCTCTCCGGTTAGCAGTTTTTACGTTTATTGACTCTTCCAAAGTTTTCTGTAGGTGGAAGATGTGATTTGTTTCCCTCATGTTCTTTGACAATCTTTCACTGAGCTTGTAACAGTTTTAATGCCTATTGATCTAATTCGATTAAAGCTTTTCCCATTAACTTGATAGCTGTCTAAAGGAAGTTCCTACACTGAAAATGCTGTCTTGGCTGGGGCAATTAAAGCCTGCAGTTAATCTTGCCCTGAAAAATTAGCATCCTGAAGCTGTAGACTTCTCATGCATCCTCCTCTCTTTGTTCCTGTCATCTCGTTCTATCTGTTTTAGAAGCAGTTGACTCTACTCGTATTTTTCTTTCCTGTATCCTGTTGTAAATCTTATTAATTAAATACTACAAAGTAAATCACCGGTTTAAGACTCCCATTTCTCTGATCTACCTTATCAGCCTATCGTTCTGCAGACTATAAATGTTCGCTGAGCTCTGGTTTACATTGTTTAACCATGTCTTTTACTAGACTATACCATATATAGTGTAAATAATTTAGCTGCATTGATTGTATTAGCCTGATTTAGCAAGCCGTTGACTTTCTACATAGTGTAATGGTGCCGAGTTCAGGTGACTCGAATAAACTGGCTTGACATTAATGGTGTGCTTTCTTAAACAGTATGTTTAAATGTAGTCCAATCTACCACAGTGCTGCGTATCATTCTTCCACTGTGTGTTACAGCGTGTAATGCATAGTTGCTGTAAGAATAGATGGTAAGGCTTAGTACTTTGAGTAGTAGGTATAGTGTAATAGTTTGTATTCCTCACTATTTTCCCCTGTATATTTCATAGGCACTCTGACTCAGTTCACACTGGTGCTTTATGGCACTGCATCTGCATCTGCTGGCTTATCCACACCAGACTCCATCCAGCTCCCTGAGGACGGCTGTAAAACTTATGACCTCAGTCAGGTTTGCACAGGTAAGAGCTTCACCCTGCAGCAAGGCTGCCCCCTGCAGACGGGCAATTGTAAATACAATGCTGAGAGCTTTTTGTTCTAAACGCACAAATTGATGTGAAATTTTTGCCTGGTTTGTTTTAAAATTATCTATAAATGTGTATTTAGAATTTTGGTTTTTTTTAAATGATAATTTATTCAAAGTCAAATATGCTACAATAAACCAGCTACCACACACATGAGCTGCTTCAGTAGTTTCATGGTGAAGATATTCATTCATCATCTTACCCGGGTCTGTTGGTGCCTATCCTAGTGCATATAGTAAAATAATATAGTTTGGCATTCATTTAAATATATTTACATCATTTAAAACTGTAAAATAATGTTTACTTTTTTAATTGAATGTAAGACTTTCCGGCCCACCTCTCTATCCGATCACAGTTAAACAAGCCAGGTTTCTCGTACAATTTGGCAACATCGTCGAGAATTGGTTAAGTTTTAAAATGACTACACTTGTCTATAGTTCCTAATGCTGCATTGTTGCAGCTGCTTTGTGGCAAAGTAATTATTTTGGACTGTACGCTTTCTATTCCTCTTCTGTGTATCTATTAGAGAATTAACAACTGGATTAATAACCTCTGATATCTGCCTCATTTAATCTTCTAGATCAGTGTTAAAAGCAACATAAGCACTGCCTGCCGCAAGGACTATTGGGGCTATTAAAAACAAACCACTCATTGGAATAGTTGCTATAACATCTATTTTTTTTTACCAATATGTGAAATTTTGTACAAGTCAGTGATGGTTTGTACAATTAAATATTTAGGTGAGGCTCAGGCGAACTATAGCAAATAAAAAGACTAAACATATTTTGTACATTTATTTTATTCAGTAAATTAGTCCTTGGGAATTAGTGTAGTGTACAACTCATCTCGTCAAAGCTGGTTTATGGAACACTGCAAAGGTTAAATACAAATTTCTCCTTTTAGGTATCAGGAAAATGTACACATTTGCAACGGTAAAGCTCTGTAAGGGCATCTAGTTCATATTTAATAAATAACATGACATTGTCTCTTATCTTTTAAATGCTTTTTAGTAGAGAACCAAGTGATTCTCATTTGAATTCTGTGTCAGAGTATCAAAGCTGTTTAGATTTTACTTGTATACAGTATATTAGCTTAAGTCATTGTAGTTTTTTTTATCTCTGTGCAACTATAATTGTTTAATTTTTATTTAATATACGTATTTTTTAATCAACACAGAGTGCAACCCTGGGTTCTACATGTACCAGCAAGGTTGTGTACGCGAGTGCCCTGCAGGCTTCACGTCAGTCTCCCAACCACAGCTTTCTTCTGATAATGAGGTGGATACAGTGTTACATCCGACCTGCTTGCCCTGCCATGAGCTGTGCCTTACCTGCAGTGGCACAGGATCAAAAGACTGTCTTTCATGCCCTCCCCACAGCCACCTGGACCAACTCAGTGGCACCTGCCAGCACCAAAACCAGATTCAGCGCGAATCCCCCGATTCCATGATCCCGTCAGACAGCAGTGCCCCTTCTGGTATCTTGAATATACAGCTCTCATCCAGTCTGCCTGCCACTGTGGCAGTGCTTTGCTGTGCCTTCATCACAGCCACTTTTGTAGTGGTGTTTGGCCTGCTGCAGTTCCGCTCCTATAACCTGACTAAAATGTACAGTTCCGAAGGCAGCGTCGGCTCGGTAATGCGTGCTGGCTTTTCCCTGGGTATGTCACGCAGTGGTATCATTTCCTACAAAGGGATCCCCAGCATGTGGAGTGAAGATTGTGAGTCTGACAATGACGAGTTTGATATTCACAATGAGAGAACTGCTTTCATCAAAACACAAAGTGCTCTTTAACCCCCTCCCTCCCACACTTTTACTATATTTTTTCTCTAACTTCTCCCTTTTATTTACCTTTTGAAGATTTTGGGCTTTGTTTACCCCTTTCTTTCTTTCTTTCTTTCTTTCTTTCTTTCTTTCTTTCTTTCTTTCTTTCTTTCCTGCTGTTTATTTATGATGTCTGTTTTCCCCAGGGGCACTGTAAACACTCATTTCCCTGCTCACCTGGCCTCTGTGCCTCCAAAATAAAGCCTCTGTGTGCGAGGTACTGAATGATTGGACAAAAATGTTGATTGTCCCAGGCTGCCAGCAGGACTCAAAATAAACACAATGATTGTCATTTAGTCTCTTCCTCTTCTTTTCAGTCTCACATGTTGCCCAAAAAGACTTGGGTAAGAAATCCTATTACTGTGTGTCCAGTCAAACCAAATAGTCTGAATCTTAACTAAAGTTAATCTGTTTAGTGTAAAAGGAATTATTGTGAATCTTATTCTTACATTGGAGAGCTTTTTGAATGAGTGTATGTTTTTCCCATGTTCTCTTGGGCATTATTGAGGCTAACGCACACATACACACATTTACAACACAGACCCCAGCATTGTTCTCCTACAGAATATTTCTTTTGCCAAGTTCATTGTGTTTTCATTCTTCAGTGTTGAAGGCGGTTAATACTGCATTAACCTCATGCCCTCTTTCTGACTCCCTGGATTTTGTTTTGCATCAAGGAAACAGACCAGAGCTGCTCATTTGGCTAAAAAAACCTTTTTGCAAATTGAATGCATTTTAATTTTCTTTTATTGTTGGACTTATTATACATGTCAGTTAAGGAGTTCCGTTTTGGGAGAAGACTTTAATATTTGCAAATAAACCTACAAGGGCTCAAGTGCTTAACACTTTTTAGTGTAGCTTTTATGAGAGGCAGGAGAGAAAAGTAGATTATACTATACTTTAATTGGTGATCAAACAAACATCAGATTATTTTGAATTGAGTCTTGAATAACCCAAATATATTAAAATATGATTTGCTCTATTTAATTCTTAATCCTCTTTCTTCTTAAATTGTATTGTTGTAAACCGATGATGTAAGATTGCAAAAATGTTTAATACAGTACTAACAGTAACCCATGCCTAGGTGTGTGTGTGAAGGGCTGCTGGGTCATGGATAGATTTTTGACATTCCATACCTCTTTTCATATTGTGTAGTTTTAGCATTAATTACAGGATGAAATCTCGATGCTTTATATCAACAACGCTTTTTAAGTGTGCTAGTATCCAACACAATAAGAATGTTTGTTTCAATCCTGCTATTCATTAATCTACAATGGCTGATTTTTGTTGCACAGGAGGGATGCAGTGGTTTTGAAATAAAATGAATTTTAAGCCTCTTTTAGTTTATATTGTTTTCCCTTCCAGATTGTATGTTCGCTTTAATAATATGTTGACAATAATAGAATTGATCTATGTAGTTAAATATTATTTTTAGTAAATAATATTTTCAGGAAGAAGACCTTTCATATTTTACTTAATCATAATCTAAATCCTGCCTTGGAGATGTACAATTTACTGAAAATGTAATGTTTAATTTCTTTGTTTGACTTTTTTTGTGAGGGTTTCTTTTTTACCTCAAAGTGTCACTGATGCTAATTTTCATGTTATCCCCTCTTTTTTTTTTTTTTTTTTTTTTTTTTTCGGAAATCCACTGTAACTTTTCCAAGTTTAGTGTAAACAAAACGTACATAATCACATTTTTCTATCACGTTTTCTATTTATCCCCTTCGCATTGCATTAGCCTGATTTGTCCATCTGAAAATAAATCAGTACTTGCAGTGCGTTAATTTATATAAAATCTCTGACCACAAAAAGTGAAATGTGTGCATCTAAAACAATAACCTGGCAACATGATTTAGAATTTGGTTAATTCGTTAAGGGTTTCTTGGTTGACCTAATGAATTAAAGATGTAGTTTGGTTAGTTTTAGTCAATGTTAGACATTGATGATAATAATATAATACGCACACTTTAGCAAGTGACTGCAACAGGAGACTTTTTTTCTATAGAGCGGTATTTTATGATTAGTGCAGCTCAGTGACGTATAAACATTTATCTCAATTCGATGAAAACTCATTTCTGGTTGTTATTTCAAGTTGGATTTACTCTGATTCGATTACTCTTCTCTTTAATTTAATAACTACATTGGATTCCAAAATTTGTTGCACAAAAGTCATTTGTATGATATAAACATTTTATTGATTTAACTAAATGGCAGAGATCTCTGTATCTCAATATAATTTTATATATATATATATAATCCACACACGTTTAATTTATTTGTTTGACACATATCCTAATGAACTTTTCTTTTTGACTATCTGTGTTAAAAATCCTTATTAAACACTAACACCGCCCCCCCCTTCCCCTCCCAGACACACGCGCACACACACACACACACACACACACCCACATGAGCACACACCCACACACAGTTCTGTAAGGTTATTGGGTTTTGTGAAAGGAATGACCAAAGACAGGAACTTTCAAAAGAAAAGGAACAATGGGAAAGATTTTCATTTAGATCAAGATAGGTGTGGTTTTGCATATTATCACACACACACACTTCAACCACCATGCACTTCACCTGAGCCCGGCTTGAATTTTCAAAAAGTTCTGTTGTTGAAAGGAATTCTATATGTGAGACAGAACATTTAATATAAAATGATACCTATTTTTCTGCATTGTCATTCATGTAATTTAAAGAGTTTTGCCTTTTAAATTTAGTTTCTTTTTATTTAATTGAATTGTCAAAATATGAATTATAGATTTATGAAAAATAAAGATCTATGCAAAGTTATGAACTTGCGTCTGTGAACTTTCTGCCCATTTACAATCTCATTTCAATGGCTGAGGACTTTCCAAGTTCGATTTCCAGGCATGAGTCTTTCTGTGCATTGTTTGCAGAGTTTTCTCTGGGTATTCTGGTTTCCTCCCAGTCCAAAAACATGCATATTATATTGTTTGGTGATTCAAAATACCCATAAGTGTGAGTATGGTTGTGTGTGGCCCTGTGATGGACTGGTGTACCACTGCTTTTCGCCCTATGTGAACTGGGATAGACTCCAGCAAACCCTGTGAGGAAATAAGTGGGTTCCAAGGTGAATGAATGAGTATATATTTGTGTGGTTCCTTTTCACAGGAAACCATCAGATTGAGTAAGATGCCCTGTTGTCATTCATTCGTTTATTTTCATTCATTCACTCACTCATTTTCTTATCCGCTTATTCCCTACTTCAGGATCACGGTTGTCTGCTGGTAGCTATCCTAGCGCACAATGGGCAAGAGGCAGGGGTGGACAAGTTGCCAGTCCATCACAGGATCTCACACACACACACAAATTCCTATGGGCAATTTAGAATCGCCAATCAACCTAATGTACATGTCTTTGGACTGTGGGAGAAAACCTGTGTACCCGGAGGAAACCCACCCTCGGGTAACATGCAAACTCCGGCCTGGAAATCGAACCCGGGACATCTTACTAACCACTATGCCACGTGCCCCCTTTGTTGTCATTTATGTTTTCAATCCAAAGGAATGACCAATAATTATTTAAAAGTGGCATAATAATCCCCCCACACATAGTGGGGGATGGGGGGGGGCAACATAACGGCTAGACAGACAATTAAATGGTAAGTTAGTTTCAGTTGCTGCTATCAGCTGGACAGTTTGACCTTAACATCCAATCGATTGTGTTTCATGATGTATTTTATTGTAAATAAGCCGGAAATCAGACTTTACAGTAAATTATGTTTAGATTATTTCCAAAAACTTTCAGTAATTGGATCTAAAGACTATAGAACAGAAAGAATTGGATAGAAAAAAATAGTATTATTGTATAGCTAACTGTAGTACAGAAACTGTTCCAAACTCTCGGAACCGAGAAACAGGTGCAGCTAGAAATAAAGACCAAAACTTACACAACCAAATAAAGTGTAAGTTTAAAGAAAAGAAGAAACCAGACGAGAGATTTTTCCTTTTCTTTAGTGTTGGTATGAATCCTGGAGATTAGATTGAGTAAGAAACAGACCGAGACTCGGTTAACGCCCAAAACACAAAATAATAACAACTTTCAGCCGATAAAAGTTCACTTTCAGTAGAGACACTAGTTAATCAAATGATCAATCTTTACAATGAATCAATAACTCGGTGGATTTATTAAAAAATCTATTATAAACCAACCGGAATCTATTACTATTGTAAATAGCTGCTATTGTTGTTAACGGCTCTGTAACGTTTCCTTACTTTAGCGGGTGGTATTCTAAACCGATCTGATCCCCTCCCTTGGTTATACCAGCAGTGCGCAGTTCCACCCTACATAGTGCGCACTCTATCCTACAGCGAAGCGGTTTAGGATTAAACCGCGGTTGTGGTTGAGGAAGGACAGTGGCTCTCTGTTGAACTCGTTAACACGCTTTATTGTAATGAAACGCCTTACAGTTTATGGCGAATACACACATCCTTTCCTCTGAACAAAAAAAAATCATTTTACTTTCATCAAGTGCTTTTGGACATTAAACAGAATTTCACACGTCATCCGGAAAGGTAAGACTAGGATTATTATTATTATTATTATTATTATTATTATTATTATTATTATTATTATTATTATTATTATTATTATTCTGGTGGAGTGGTGAGATGATGTTCCACCGTCCAGTCCAGAAGGTTACAGCAGGATCTGAGTTAGTGATTGATAAAGTGCAAGAACATAAGAATAAACTACTGCAGGTAAATAAATCTTTAACACCCTGGTGTCCGTATTGGAAAAAAGGATTGAAGGTTGAAAGTGTTGCTATAGAAGAAATAATGAACTGAAAAGTTACGGAACTCCTATAGAAGCAAATGAATATTTTGAGAACACTCAAGTTACTGCATTATAAAAAAAAAGTTCAGTTTATAGAAAATGATCTCCATTCATCTCATCAGAATTTCCTTATGAACCAATTGTCTCCATTTTATTATCGTTTTATGTCATCAATATACGAATGAATATTAGCAATAGTTTAGTGGGGTTTTTGGTTGGTTGTTTTTTCACCATTTAAAGAATTTCTTGACTGGTCATTTTTGTTCATTTTCCGCCACAGAATAAATAGTTCTTAGTTAGTTTGATAACTAAATTTTCATTCATCTTTTCCCTGCTTATTCCATAATCCAGGTTATTTAATAAGAATTGATAAGAATGATAAATAATCAACAATAAATAATTCAAATGGTGCCAAATCCTACAGACTGAATTAATATCTGTACTAGATATAATATCTGTCCCACCTACTGTACCCCATACATTCCTGTCTGGTCTCTCAGATCATCTGAGCTTGGTCTCTTGACTGCTCCTTGTTAGCAGATGTCCGCTATAGGATAGCTATATAATGCTAATGTTAACTCACTGCTATCCTACGTTAGCATTAATGTTGTAAATGTTTCACAAAATACAGAACACATCTTAGTAAGTTGGGGGTCAGAGCACAGGGTCAGTTATTGTACAGCGCCACTGGAGCAGGAAGGGTCTTGCTCAAGGACCCAACAGTGGCGGAATTGAACCCAGGTCATCCTTGGCAGTATGGGGCTTGAATCTATGTCTTCCTGGTTTCCCAATCAACAACTCAGCACCTAAACTATTTGATCCACCACTGCCCCTAATGTAACAGTTATCCTCTTTACTATTTCTCGATCTTCAACTACAGACAGGAAAATCACTTGGTTTTATTTTCAAATAAAAACCATCAGGTTTCTGTCCAACATTTAATCAGAAACAACATCTGTTTTGTGAGCAAAAAGTGTAAGAGTGGCGTCGGATCTCTGATTGGGAAACACGGTGACTAATAGAAAGTTAATGCAGCAATAAAAAAAATTCTGTTTATATGCAATATCCTTTTTTTTGTCCTGCCCCAAGGAAGTGA
Organism: Pseudolaguvia tuberculata; assembly: GCA_026260255.1. Lineage (NCBI taxonomy): Eukaryota > Metazoa > Chordata > Actinopteri > Siluriformes > Sisoridae > Pseudolaguvia > Pseudolaguvia tuberculata. The sequence continues at coordinate 4,208,230 of JAOTRA010000003.1, read as the reverse complement.
AATTCTTAACAACCAGCAATTTGTCAGCACCAATCTTTAACTGTCTGTGACAGCGACAAAAACACTAGAACTGACTTATAAAAGTCTGGAAACTTAAGACAAGCTTCCATCAGCATTTTTAATAGGCAGGGAATTATTGTTTATTCAGAGGATGAAAAATTGTTTATTTATCCATTCCAGTCAGTGTCTGGGTGGATCACATGCTTGTTTCATGAACACTGGCTGAAGAGTAGGAATTTACTCTGGAGGGTTTATTTTAGACTCACTCACACACACACACACACACACACACACACACACACACACACACACGCACGCACTTGGTCACATATATAGGGGCAATTTCAAGTAACTCATCTCCTGACATGTTTTGGAGAGGAAACTGGAAAACCCTGAGGAAAATCCAGACACGAGCAGAGCATGCAGAGAAATTCCACACAGTTGGTAACCTGACTTTAGGATTACAGGTCCGTCATTTGATAGCTGCACTTTAGAAAACATACCAAGTTTTGTAGTGTTTTTTTTTCTTCTAACAGGGCTCTACAGATTTAGTAAAAAAAAAAATTATTCATTTTTTATTTGACCATCTATAATTTAGAACAGTTGCTTTAATTTGTTTTTCAGGATAATGAATTATTAACATTCATCTGAGCATTTACTGTATAGACACCTGAACATCCCGTTGCCCTCTTATTTTTAGTTACCCTTTGCTTATAAGACCATATAACTATTTAAGAAAGGTTTGTAAAGACGGTGAAGTTTGTCTCTTGGGATTTGCTTTTTCAGCCATAGAAACATTAATGAGGCCAGTGTTAGTGTTGTGCATTAGACTGCTAACCTGAAGATTGTGGGTTTGATTCCCAACAAATGACCACTGCTGGGCTCTTAATTGAGTTTCTCTGGATAAGGGCATTTCCAGGTAAATGTCTGCTGGACACAAATGTTCTTCTATAATCATCTTGGCCAACCCAGTGCCTTTGTCATGCGGAGACATATTTGAGACTACTCAGTTAAAGCTACTGTATTAAAGAAGAAATTACATTTACATTTACAGCATTTGACAGTCGCTCTTATCTAGAGCGGCTTAGAGTTTATCTCTCTTTTTTGTACTCTGCAATTGAAGGTTAAGTTCCAGGGCCCACCGTAGTTGCTTGGTAGTAGTGGGAATCGAACCCCAGTCTTTTTGGTATCAGTTCAACATCTTAACCTCTAAGCTACTCTTTTCAGATAAGCGGTCAAAAGATGGGATTGAGATGAGATATAATTCAGTTAGACATGCATGTAATAGTCATTTTACTCAGGGCTTGTAAAATCGCTAGCCTGACATCTTGGTGCTATTATCTTATCTCCAGTTGTGATAACAAAAAAATATTCCTGTCCTGTCTATCTGAGAGGAAGAAAACTATCGTTCAATTCTTTTGCTTTTTCTCCCAAATATAATTTGGTAATTATGTGTTCTGTAATTTACAGGCATGCGGGGTATTCAAATAGGGTTGGAATTAGTACTCGCGTTTTACCTAATTTGCAATCGAGCAAACTGTGTATAGCAAGCGGCAGTAGTAATTTGACACAATAGTTGTGATTGTAATTTGATTATTCATTATTTCATTCATTCGTATTCCCTTTCATTTATTCATTCTCATTCATGCTTATTCGCTAATTCTGGTGTCACAGGGATTTGCTGGAGCCTATCCTAGTGCACATGGAGTGAGAGGCAGGGGTACACGCTAGGCAGATCGCCTGGGCACATATACACGAACAACCACTCACACATGGACAATGGACAATTGTCCTATGGACAATTTAGAATGACCAATCAACCTAATGTACATGTTTTTGGACTGTGGGAAGAAACCGGAGTACCTGGAGGAAACCCACGCAAACATGGGGAGAACATGCAAACTTCGCACAGAAAGATCCCCAGGACTTTTTTGTAGTGAGGCGACCATGCTAACCACTACAACCCCCGTGTAATTTCATAATTTTTTATACAGTTGTTATTCATTCATCTTTTTACCAGCTTATTCCATAATTCAGGATCACGGGGTCTGCTGGTGCCTATCCCAGCGCACATAGGGCAAGAGGCAATGGTACACCCTGGACGAGTCGCCAGTCCATCGCAGGGCGAACAACCACTTGCACTCAAATTCACTCCTATGGACAATTTAGAATCACCAATCAACCTAATGTATTTGTTTTTGAACTGTGGGAGGAAACCGGAGTACCCGGAGGAAACCCATGCAAGTGTGGGACAACAGGTGTTATTCATTCATGCATTCATCTTCTTGCCCAATTATTCTTTAATAATCCCACATAGGGCGAGAGGCGGGGGTACACCCTGGACGGGTTCACACACACATTCACTCCTATGGACAATTTACAATCACCAATCCACCTAATCTGCATGTTTTTATGTTTTTAGACTGTGAGTACCCGGAGGAAACCCACGCAAGTGCGGGGAGAACAGTTGTTATTTTGTTTTGAAAATGTTTTTTTTTTTTTTTACAATATCCGACATGAAAAACTTTTTTTAATACAAGCCTCTTAACTTCGGCTACCAAAAACTGAAAAACACCTGGAAATAAAGACTTTGCCACGGTTTATTATGACTATTATTTACGTTAAGTTAGCTCTTTCCCAGTTCCTAGCATTCCAAACAAATCTACCTGGCATTTTTATACGCTTCCTATATTAGTAGCAAAGAAACAAAAGGATTCATTTATACTGTGCCACAATTGATGAATGTTTTGTGTATTGCTTGTTTCTGTGGGTAAAAAAAATTCTAGCAGCCTTATACTTGTTCGTTAGTACTTTGCATAACAGTCTAAGCGCTTTGCTTTTTCAAACTGTGCTTTCATCTACTTCCTGAATCAGGAGTTAGCCAATGAAAACCATATCGACTTCCATTCAAAGAAAGGAACACACCTGCTTTTGTTTGCAACTGTTCTATAATGTTGAACCCTGAGCAGGAAATGAATATGTGAGGTTATTTCTGCTATATGAAAAGTAAATGTTTTTAACAGCAAGTCTTTTTGAAGTAAGACTGAAAATTAATCTCGTTATAGTATGAAATTCCTGTGAAATCCTCACAGGAAAGGTATCGGAGGTTCTACCTTACTAATCCTTATGTGCATGGTCATTACAGAAACCATAGCAAGTTCTACATTAAGTTATACAAGCTTAGTCAACACCGTATGACCAATCAGAAGCAAGAGTTTATCCGGTTCTGTGCTTTAGCAATATTAGTATCTAAAAATTCACTTTCATAGAATTCACATTTGCTGCTCTTTAAATCCTCTGTTTTCCTCTAGGCTGTTGTGTAGTGAGGCAATGGGTTTCGGCGAGGACCTGTGGTGTCATCAGGGTCATGCTGCGTTGTTGCGGCTGCAGGATTCTGAGCTTCGGCTGATGGAGGTAATGAAAAAGTGGATGACCCAGAGAGCCAAGAGTGACCGCGAGTTCTCTTCTCAGCTGCATCAGATGGCTGCCATTGTGGAGAAATTGGAGGGCCCTCAACCTGGAGCAGGCTTGGATTACATCAGCCAGCTTCATAAGGTATGACTCGAATCTTATTTCTGTACTGTAGGCTAATAAACCCGAGAGTACACCTTCACTAATGCTGTCGTTCACGGGCTCTGCATACACTAATTACTGGTTCAGATTCCATATTCTGCTGAACAGAATCGGCTGATTCTCTTTTGTGGTCTCTCGAAAGTTATTGAAAGGTTGTTCAATTAAGAAGCATCGTGCTTCAGTGCGCCTCCAAGGCCCTGATCAGTGTTCTGAGCCAGGGAAGGAAAAGCAGTGCTGATTACTCATGTCAGGATGTTTTTGTGACTGCTGAGATTCTGGTGCTCTTTTCTTTTTTTGCTGCAGTCTATTTCTTCAGAGACAGAGAGTAAAAAAGCTAGAGAAGCAAACCAATGCTTTTCCAGGTGTTCCGCTCATTTGCTGGTATCTCTATATAATAACACAGCACTAATGAGCTGCCTTCATTACAGCCCATAACAGAAGCTCCTGCGGATTCCTTTGAGTTCTAGTGAAAGTCAAATCATGTCATCCATTCATCCATTACTCCGAAATACTTGCCGATGTGAAATGTAATAAGTGTCCCTTTTTACAAGAAGACTGGTGTGTGATCAGGGAACAATTAAGACAAGAAAACAATCATTTTCTCTAAGACTTTAAACAGATGTCTGTTAATTGAATTACTACATTAATCATGTTCGTTTCTGAATCAAAATGAATTTTATTCAACTTAAGTAGTATATTTCTTAAATAGTATATGTTGCTTTATATGAGTTACATTTCCGCTATCTGGCAGACGCCTGTCCTAACACCTTAACCTCTAAGCTACCACTTTGCAACAAATCACATTTTCAATATGTTTCTAATGTATCATCATATATGAAATGTTTAAAATGTTATTGAAATAATTGAAATATTATTATCACTTGATGTTTAGATCATTAAACTAAAAAAAACTGGCACCTTTATGTAGACAGTTTTTTCACATTGAGATTTCAGTAGTAAAACAAGGTGTGGTGGTGCAGTGGTTAGCATGGTTGCCTCACAGAAAAAAGGTTCTGGATTCGATTCCTGGGATCTTTCTGTGCAGAGTTTTCATGTTCTCCCTGCAGGTGCATGGGTCCTCGCACAGTCCACAAACTTGTACATTAGATCAATTAGGGAGATTCGAAATTGCCCATTGGCGTGTGCGTGTGTGTGTGTGTGTGGTGCATCTATGTGTGACTATGTATGTTCATAGATTTGTTTATGACTGCAAAGATGATTTGAATATTCTTTAAGGAATTTTTAAGGATTTTTTAAATGTCTGTATTTAAGCTTTTACTATTGTGTGTATTGTATGATATCTGCTGATTATTATTGTCTTCAACAGTCATGGAATGTGTTGATGAGCGAAACAGAGAACCTGAGTCGGATCCTCCGCAAGCACTCTGAAGATCTGATGGTGGGTCCACTTAGCAAACTCACGCTACTGATCAGAGACAAACAGCAACTAAAGAAGACCTACAGCGAACAGTGGAGCCTTCTGAATCAGGAGCTATGCAGGGTCAGTACCACAAATACACAAATTATAATAATGTACAGGGGCGGCGCGGTGGCGTAGTGGATAGCACAGTCGCCTCACAACAAGAAGGTCCCAGGTTCGAATCCCGGCCGGGAT
>JAOTRA010000003.1:4162462-4177477 GCA_026260255.1 Pseudolaguvia tuberculata | reverse complement strand
TGTGTGTGTGTGTGTGTGTGTGTGTGTGTGTGTGTGTGTGTGTGTGTGTGTGTGTGTGTGTGTGTATGTATATGTATATGTATATGTATGTATGTATGTGTGTGTGTGTGTGTGTGTGTGTGTGTGTGTGTGTGTGTGTGTGTATTTTCATACAGGGAATGTATCGTTTGGATGGTGAGGGCTTTCAGTCTATACCGCTGCTCATGGACTACCTTCTGAACTCCAACAGAAATGTCACTAGACGGACAGATATTGTGTTAAAAAAACCCATTCCAAAGGTAACATTTGTCTTTGTCTATCTGTCTAATTTAATTCTACTTTAATTTTACCTGCCTACATAGATATATACCTGTCGGAATTGTTACTTCTTTACTCTTTAAAAACTTTCTTTTATCTTTAGGTCAAAACATTTCCAGTCCAAAGCATCAGAAAACCCTAAAAAAAAGCATCAGTTTCATTTTCACCACAATAATGTCTACATGTGATTTTAACTATAATTTCAACATTTCAGATTTTCCATCATGCTCTCATTTTTCTAGCTGAATGCTTTTTTTTTCCTGAGTTTCAGTTTTACTTGTCATATAAAAGCAAGCATAGCTTCCCTTCTTGATTTCCGATCTTTTTACATGTTTGTCACATCATCAAACAAATGTAAATATTAGTGAAAGATAACATGAGTAAACACAAAACAGTTTTTAAAGGAAAGTTTTTAATATTAAGGGAAAACAAAATCCAAAACTTCATGGCCCAGTGTGAGAAAGTGTTTGTTCACTTGTTAAAACATAACTCTGGTTTATTACACCTGAGTTCAATTTCTCTAGCCACACTCAGACCTGATTACTGCCCCACAACAACATCCAAAGAATTGCATGCCTCACTTGCCTCAGTTAAGATCAATGTTCATGATTAGACTGGAGACAAAAATTGTCTGGATGGCAGAGTTCCAAGACAAAATTCGCTGCTGAGCAAAAAGAACATAAAGGCTCGTCTCAGTTTTACCAGAAAACATCTTGATTATCCCCAAGACTTTTGGGAAAATACTCTGTGCACTGACAAGACATAAGTGGTAGTGTGATCGTCTGAGGCTATTTTCAGACCATTTGACCTGGAAGACTTGGCGTGATAAATGGAACCATAAATTCTGCTGTCTACCAAAAAATCCTGAAGGAGAATGTCCAGCCATCTGTTCATGACCTCAAGCTGAAGCGAACTTGGGTTCTGCAGCGGGACAATGATCCAAAACACACCAGCAAGTCCACCTCTGATTGGCTGAAGAAAAACAAAATGAAGACTTTGGAGTGGCCTAGTCAAAGTCCTGACCTGTATCCTATTGAGAGGCTGTGACATGACCTTAAAAAGGCGGTTCATGCTCGAACACCCTCCAACGTGGCTGAATTACAACAATCCTTCAAAGATGATTGGACCAAAATTCCTCCACAGGTTACAGCACTTGGTCCAGACTCATCACAAGTTATCACAAACGCTTGATTACTGCTAAGGGTGGCCCAACCAGTTATTTGGTTAAGGGGGCAAACACTTTCTCACACAAGGCCATGTAGTTTTGGATTTAGTTTTCCCTTAATATTAAAAACCTTCATTTAAAAACTGTGTTTTGTGTTTACTCATGTTATCTTTCACTAATATTTACATTTATTTGATGATCTGAAACATTAAAGTGTGACAAACCTGCAAAAAGATTGGAAATCAGGAAGGAGGCCAACACTTTTTCACACTACTGTAACTAAGATGCATTTCAAAGCATTTAAGGTGCTGCCGCTGATACTGTGTTAATTCTCTTGTTTTTGCTCCAATAGTATATTACTGTCTGACATTAATTAGAGTGAAGTACAGTTTTACCTCATCATCCTTTCTGATTCTCTGTGTATTTTCTGAAGGACAAGTGGTGCTTAGAGCATGATGACGTTATCCTTGGCCAAAGCATTGGGCGGGTGAGTACATAGATCAATAATAGCTCTTTATCAGCAATGGGACTTAAAGAGGTTAGTGAATGTCTTGAGTAAGTGAGCTATCCATATAATAAATTTCAATAGGCATCTGTTAGCGTGTTAAATATCCCTGTACTGAGCCAATGCAGTTTTAGCACCAGCAGTTATGGTCATTATATTAATGTTAAAGACATAAACCTTTTTACTGCAGTGCGACTGTAACAAGCAGAAGCAGGTGAATGTTTATTGTTGTTCCTGTTGTTACACACAAAAGGTCCCGGGTTCAAACCCTGCACCAGGGATCTTTCTGTTCAGAGTTTGCACTTGCGTGGGTTTTCTCCTTGTGCTCCGGTTTCCTCCCACAGTCAGACAGAATAACCTATAAATAAAAATGCAGAGTATATGGTAATCAGTATTTTTTGATGATTATAAAGGATTTGCCTGTTTTGGCAATTGTCTATCAAGTGATTTTATTTAAATGTATTCAATTTATTCATTTATCGTGTGTGTGTGTGTGTGTGTGTGTGTGTGTGTACACGCACTAATAGGGGAACTTCGGTGAGGTTTTCAGTGGCCGTCTACGCTCAGACAATACACCAGTGGCTGTAAAAGCCTGCCGTGAAAACCTTCCCATGGAGCTCAAAAATAAATTTCTCATGGAAGCACGGTATTTATATACACACACACACACACACACACACACACACACACACTTGCTTATCTACACTCACTTATATAAGCTGTAACTTAAATTTACACTGCATTTCTAAAGGATCCTAAAACAGTATGACCATCGAAACATAGTGCAGCTCATTGGTGTATGCACGCAGAAACAGCCCATCTATATTATTATGGAGCTGGTGCAAGGTAATGAAGTGTTCCCAATATTGCACTGTTCATTAGGTTAAAAGGGCCAGTGACTTTATTGTGTGTTTCATTTGTGCTTTTAGGTGGAGATTTTCTGTCCTTCCTCCGTTTCGAGGGACATATCTTGAAGTCAAAGATGCTGATTAAGATGGCAGAGGATGTGGCATCTGGAATGGCATACCTGGCAAGCAAGAAGTGCATCCATCGGTGAGATGCTATCCATACATTAGATCTTTACTTATATTAATTTATTCATCTTCTTACCCGCTTATTCCCTAATTCGGGGAGCCTATCCCAGCGCACATAGGGCAAGAGGCGGGAGTACACCCTCAAAAAGGTCACCAGTCAATCTCAGGGCCACACATAGACAAACAACCACTTACATACACATTCACTCCTATGGGCAATTTAGAATCTGGACTGTGGAAGGAAACCGGAGTACCCGGAGGAAACCCACGCAAGCACTGGGATAACATCAGGATAAGATCAGCCCGGGAATCGAACCAGGGACCTTTTTTTATGAGCCTTGATTTATATATTTAATACAATTGTATGTATATTTAATACACTTATTTATATATTTGTACATTTATTAATATCATTTGTAATAATAATTACTGACAGGCAACAGTCTCAGCCAATAGTACATTAAGAAATGCATATCTATTTTTATATTTTATTGTATATGTAATTACATATTTACCATATTTTGCATCAATGAACAGAGTAAAGCTGGAGATACATTTTCAATACTATTGACATCATACTATGTACATACAGTATATTTAGCTAAATGACTAAAAGATACCAAAGATGCTTTTAGTCTATTTGCAATTGTGATAAGTTGGTAAAACCATGAAACAGTATAAACAGCAGCGTATATTTATAGTTAGAACTTTAACTTGAATGCTGTTAAATGAGTGAAGTTATACTTAGCGGAACGATATTTTTAAGCACTGGAAGCACTTTAGTGTAGTGTTTTTACTGGTGCAATATAAAGTATAAATAAACAGAATATGTATAAACACAATTTCAGAATTAATAACTCTTATTTCGTGATATTTTTGTGCAGAGCTTGCATGGGTTTCCTCCGGGTCCTCTGGTTTCCTCTCACCATCCTGTACAAACATGTACTTTAGGGTGATTGGTGATTCTAGATTCTAGATGTGTAAGTGGTTGTTTGTCTGTCCTGGGTGTGCTCCTGCCTCTCACCGTATGTGCGCTCCAATATTCCCCCCTATTGGGGAATAAGTGGGTGACAAGATGAATGTATGAATGAATAAATGAATGTCACATAAAAAAATGCAATTATTCCTTATACAGTAAATTATTGTATGTCTTCATGATTGAATTCTGTGATCCTATCTGAACTAAATAATATAGTTCATTTTCTACAGATTCACTTATAAATAACTGCGGATTATCAAGGCTAAATCTTACTTAACACTCTTGCTGAATAAGACACAATTCCGATCTATATTCTTGTGCGTTCTGAGTAAATGATTTGTACAATATTCTGACAGTGAGCAATGTATCATGAATTCGACCATCAAATGAATCAGTTCAAAAGTGCTAGGAGGTGAATTGGACATTAGCCGAAGTACGCACATTGTTCACCCATTCAGGCTTTTAGGACATTGCAAAAGATTTGTGTTAACACAGAAAACATTTTATCAATGCATATGATGATCTTTTAGCTTAATGAAGCGTGGTCAGCTGTATGTGTCAAATGCTCTGCCTTTAAGAAGATAAGGTATAATATGTTTCAGCACAATTCATACCTATACTCTTTCACTTTGGCAGCTGACGCAGAAAAATCCCTGAATGTTACTGACAAACTGCTAACTTATGCTTATTACTACATCAGCCACATTTCATGAGTGGCATGACAGTTTTAAGGGACGGGATTAATGTTGTATTGTACCTCGGGCAATGTATAGGGTCATTATTTATTAACTTCACAGTGAGTTATGTATTTTACTGCTGGTCTGCTGCTACCTAAAAAGGGACGTCCTTACATTGAGTGCCTACTATTAGCAAACAAAGAGCCCTCTCTGCTGGACAATTTAAGTAATTGCACCATTTCAAGCATATAATCTGCATTCTGTAATTGTCATTTGCAAATACATTAACTTGTATTGGCTGATAAAATCGGATAACAAGTTATCGGCTTTTATACTATATTGTATAGAAAAAGGCAATGTATGTAAACAATAAGTGAGTGTGTGTGTTTGTGTGTATGTTTGCATTTTCATTATCTGTGATGAGCAGAAATGTCTAATGTCTGAAATAAATCTAACTGGGTTGAACATTATACTACATTCGGTACAGTTGCATCTCTCAGTCGGATTGTATTTGCTTGAAAGCAATTCTCATTCCTGCTCACCCAAGCAACTGATTCACATGTTCTTTCAAACTCCTTTAGGGTAATAGTAAAAGAGAATGATATGGACTATATAACCGTATAACATAAAACATCAAGTTTATGTGATTTTTCTCTGCTCTGGCTTTATTTTATAGTCGATCAGTCACACTCGTTTTCTTTGTCACTCTTCAGGGACCTGGCAGCGAGAAACTGTTTGGTAGGAGAGAACAGTGTGGTAAAGATCAGTGATTTTGGCATGTCACGTGTGGAACAAGAAGGCGTGTATTCAGCCACTGGTGGCATGAGACAGATCCCAGTAAAATGGACTGCACTAGAAGCCCTCAACTATGGTAACACTAGCTAGGTTTTTTCCTAAACTAAACACTGTAGTAGGGATGTGCAGTATAGCGGTAATGGAAAAATACAGATTTATATTATATGTACAACAGTGCAATAACATCTTTTTTATGAATTCTGTCTATTTCATACACACCTGTTTAACTGCATCCTGACTACAAATCTAAATGTATATGTAAATCTACTAAAGCATGTTCAGGATGTAAACATTAATTTAAACAAGTAACACATAATTAAACCATTCTTCTTTGTCCTTCGGCTGCTCCCGTTAGGGGTTGCCACAGCGGATCCGTGATCCGCACATTAGACTTGGCGGGGTTTTACGCTGGATGCCCTTCCTAACGCAACACATAATTAAACCATTAACCAACATTAATAAATAATATATATAAAGCAATCATTTACTGCTGATTAATTATGTAAATGGTTTATCTTATTACTTCCTTAAACGCCCACAGAAAAGAACAAAAATGCATCTTCAGCTATTTCAGAATTACTACCAGAGACGAGGGGGAAAAAAATGACTGAATAAATGAATAAAATAGATTTTATTCCACGTATCAATTGAGGCTGGTTATATTTCACTTAGTGTTGATTAATTATTGTTACCAAGGTTTCACATCCTGTTATCCAAGAATTGTGGTATTGTGCCATCCCTACTCTAGAACTTAAAAAATGGAACCAATAGTCCTCATTTTAATCTTTAAGAACTGTTAATTATCTTATATTTATGACACACTGAGCAGTCGACAGTTTTCTGCAGATGTCAAGAGTTTCATCTGTTAAATGGCTGTTTTCCACAAAGAGCTGCTCACTTATATCACCTCAATGTGTTTGGCCGCTTATGGAGATTTGTAGATTTTGTGTTATGTTTGACTCGTTGCTGCCCCCTGGCCTTGTTGTAGGGCGGTACACCCATGAGAGTGACGTGTGGAGTTTTGGAGTGCTGCTATGGGAGACATTCTCTAGAGGAATAACTCCATACACTAGTATGAGCAATCAGCAGACCAGAGATGAAGTAGAAAGAGGTGAGAATAATCCATAGTGTCACCAAAAACCTTTTTTTTTTTTTTGCATCATTTGTAAAAAAAAAAAGAATTCAGTAGATTCAAACCAAATCCAATGTTCTGAAACAAATTTTTATATTTTCATATTAAATGTATTGCAAGTTTAAACATTATGTCACTGAGCCGAGTAACTGAATACACTATAAATCTTTAAAATCTTTATAAATCTACATTTTAGGCAATTGGACATCAGCTAAAGGGTTATAAAGCCTAAGCCTTTGTATAGTAGTTTAATGTTATTACACTACTATAATAAAAAAACTACTGAGGTTCTGGGTGTAAAAAAAAATGAGTGTGCTTAAAATATTATGAATGTAAGCACTCTAAATTTAAAAAACGATTTTGTGGATCTAAACTGTGAGTTAGTTTGCACATGTTTATGACTCAATTGGTTTAAACACACCCTAACAGAAACTTTATTGTGTATTCAGAGTGCTGTCAGAGATCATAAAGTTTCTGTAGCAGGGCACGACCAAAAGGTGAAATTATTGAAGAACAAAAACAAAAGACTGCAGACGTTTTCTCGTCTCGGCAGGTCATGATTAGGTTGAACTTTACTGAACTTTGCTGAAGTGAGTTCTCTGAAATTCTGAGTATTCTGACTTAGCACTCAGCACTTATGTTGTAGGAATGTTTACTGATTTTTAATGAAAAAAAATAATATTTTGTATCTTTTAATTTCAGGCTATCGTATGCCAGCTCCCAGTGACTGTCCCAATGAGATCTATGCACTGATGCGTCGCTGTTGGCTGCATGACCCAAAAATGCGTCCTTCCTTTTCCAAGATCAGGGCAGAGCTACACGCTCTTTGTGTTTAACACAGACTGCGCATTTTTATGCAAATCATGTGTAATTTTTAAATGAACTTAATTTTTGAAAAGACTGAATGTAATGTATATTTTGTGAAAACAGTTTATTTTGTATTCTTCTTTGTATTATTATTGTATTCTTATTTGTATTATTTGATCATATATTTATGTTGAAAACTTTCCATAACTTGTTCACATTGTATTCACATTACACTGTTATTTCTTTAAAAGTCAATGTTGTAACATGAAGAACTCAGAAACCTCTATTTTAATAAAAAATTATGTAAGCTTAAGCAAAAGGAATGTAGCAGCGGCATTGGGCTAGGCCACAAATATTGCCTTTGAATCACAGTATAATCCATGTTAGCTGTTTTTTTTTGTTTTTTTTTTTTACCAATCTTGTCCTTCTTGTTTAGTAGGTCTGTGAATGTGAGGTATGTGTCAAGAGTTCATCTTGTCCTCTCTATTGTCCCTGAAACATGAAACTCATGATCTGGTGAGTAGGCAGGATGTCACCTGTTCTCTTTCCTGTCACTGACAATACCCAATCATATATATCAGTAAACTCTTGTCTGTTGAAAGACTGTGATTGGCTGACCGATGGAAGCTTACTGAAAGAATTGGCAGGTAATAAAATAAAAAAACTAAATTGATGGGGAATTGTATTTATTGTGTTTTTGGTTTCTAACATATGAACACCCATTTGCAACCAGATATTACATTTGGCAGACACATCTATCCAATAACATTTATGCAATTTGTTGCTGTGTCCTGCAGATGTTTGGACTATTGCTTATATCCAGCAGTCCCTCATATTAATTGTACATTTAATGCCGTACCAGCATAAACTAATAAGGGTTGTATCGGAGCACTACTGACTAAATTTGTTTTGTATTTTAAATTGCTTACTTCGTGTTGAACAGCTCCCAGTTTTCCCCTAAATGGTAAATAATGCTTTACTACACTGAAGCTACCTTCCTCCAATCCCAAAATAATCCAGCAATCTAAGCAAAAGCAATGTTGCAAAAGTAGCCTACAAACTAAAAGCTATTTGGTTTGTTGTTATTTTTGCATTTTTATATAGAACCATCTTAAGGCACTGGCACAATCACAGATTTTATTATTATATGGAAAAGTCTGAAAGTCTCTATGATATCGGTAATCCGGATGAGAGCAAAACAGTGGGAATCAGCATCAAGTGAATCTCTGTTTGTCAGCAAAGTGATTGGTTCGTGGAGTCAACATCTTGTGGCGGAGGAGGCAGTATCACCAAAAAATTCCTTAGATGGCAGTGCCATCATTTATTGATCCAGGATTTTAGCTGCTGCACTACCTGTTCAAACAAAGCTTAACCACTGAAAACAATGCCGCTACCACCACGCTACTGAGAAATGTTGTTAAACTAGTAGCGTTGCTGCTTCCCAATCGTTTGTACTTACATAAGATTTTAGAAAGGTAAAAAATTAAATAAAAGAATTTCATGTACTCTACCTCTAATATGAGGGTATTGATGCATATGTTTTAGCCATAGATGTGGATGAGTGTGTTAATGTGTTTGTGAATTGTTTTCTGCAATTAACTTGTGTCTCAATCTATTTCCTGCATACTCCTTAGATCACTCATGACTGTGAATGCAATATCGCAATTACTGAAAATGAATGATGATGACTTGTACAAGCAATTTTCTTGGCATCGGTTTCAGCTTTGATTTACAAATATGATTAGATGTGTCTCTGCCATACCTGTAAGCCCAGATCATGCAAACATACCAGTATACCGGATTCCAAGAAACACACCTTCATATCACTCAACACTCTTATTCAACACATTAAATATGTTATCCCTGAAACGTATAATTTTACTGTCTTTCCTTTTTAATCTGTTACCATGCAATTAAATTAGTTATTCTTTTTTCCTAGTTTGAGTGTTGCATGTTTGTCACATTTAGTAGTCACAGAATGCGACCGAATGCCATGTGCATGATGGCTATTAGTTTATGTCATTTATAGTTGTATTGTTTCATTGGAAAACAAAGTATTTGTTAGAAATGCTTCTGAGTATGAACCCTATTAAAATGTCTTTCCTGAGTCAAACATTTGACCTTAGTCATTGTATTTAGGTGTGGACAAAAGCTCAAGAATCCCCACACCTGCTTTAATCTTTAAGCTTTAATCTTGAGGGTTTTGCTTGGGGGTTCATAAGGAAGTGACAATTCTTAGGTTGTACAAATGTTCTCAGCGGTTTCATGACTTTTCTTGAAGAAAAACACATTCTATTCAGTTCAGTTATTGACATGTTGCATGACCTTCGTCGCAGGTTTTGTTTATGTAAGCCGCATACAGACAAAAAGCTGTTAAAACTTATCACTCCATCACATGTCTGCAGAAGTAGATGCAGCTGTCATACAATGCAACAGAACCAGCTGCATTTTGTACGTTCTTGAATAAATGATAAAAGATTTTAACTTTATTAAAATGCTAAACAAACTTTTGTGATGAGGGCACTTTTGCATGCTGACATGTGATTCTTACCCGTATACACATCACCTCCTAATGAAGTTGAAGTTTGCCACCTGTCAAAATCTACAGATAAACTTGCGTTCCTTTCTGCCATCTCAACTTTTGTTCACTGATTTGACAAGGTTCCCCTGAAAAGTACATTTATGTCAAAGTTGCTTACGTACAACATGCTGCAAGATGGCCCTTTAGAACAATAGCTATATTGATTGACTGACAGATTATTATGTCATTCAAGTGACACTTATATGATGAGTTTTCTTCAAGCTAATTTAAAGTAATTGATACCCAAAAACCTGCTTTCAAACCTTAGAGTTAATAGGATTGTATGAGGCAGGACTATCTTGTTAACTTGAGGGTTTGAGAACATACTCTTAAATTAATTCACTCAGTTCTTTACTCTCACTGTGAATTTTTGAATGCATCAATGAATTGCAAAACATGATCAATTACATTTACAGAATTTGGCAGATGTCCTTTCCCAGAACAACCTTAGTGTCTGCCTGGTTCTCCCTTTGGACAGTGAGTGAAAGAAATTATAGATTATTTTTGAATATAAATTGTGGTTGGAATCACAATAGATTCTTAATCTGCATCAGCATAAATTTCCATATAGTATTATAGTATTAATTAATTGAATGATTGCAAAATTGCTGGAACATTTTATTATTGCCTCAGCATAATAGTAAATCAAAACCTGTGATTTGTCTTAAAGGTCCAAAAACATGTTTATTAGTTTGAATGATGATTGCCATAGGAGAGATTGTGAATGTATGTGTGGCCCTGTGATATGCTGGTGACCCGTCCAAGGTGAGGGATAGGCTCCAGCAGACCCATGTGACCCCAAATTAGGGAATGTCATTATAGAAGATGAATGAATGATATTAAATACTATTTAATATACTTTATGGCTTTAATGGGCTTTAATCACCAGCATGGTCAGTCTGTCATGCGCGAATTTTACAAAATGAAATTATTATTTAATATAATTAAGAATATTTGCAGACTTATCTATTTCAAAATACTTTTTGACTACCTACGTGTGGAGTTTACATAGACGTGTGGTTTTCCTCAAATCACTTTCTGTAATATACTTTAATCGCACTGTTTAACTGACAGCTCTAATTATTTCGGTTTTGCATTTATTATCTATTTAATAGTCTACCCGATGCTTGAAATTCTCAATGTCGATGAATGACATAATGGTTTATTTGTATAGTATGTACAGATACCTATTGTGAACTTTAGAAACATTTGCACGCACACACAATTATTCATTTAGCTTGAATGCTAGTTAGAAGTATGAGCCTAGTGGTTTAAGCAAGGGTCACTAGACTCTGTAGTTTGATTAGGGTTGGAACTAATCTTGGTAGGACACTAGCACTTTAGACCCAGTTCTCTGACTCATGGGAGTTATATAGAATACAGGCATATTCTCATTACTTTAAAATCTGGGTGGCTGTGCATGATTTGGGCTTTTGAAGGTATAAAAGAATATGATTGGACCCTTGACCACACCTACTCCACACTGCTAATAAAACAGTTCTCTGGTAACCCCTGAAATATATGGGTCCTTGGAATCTAGGCTACAGGAGTGGTAGCCCAATGTTGGTGTTGGACTAATACAAGAAAGACAGGGGTTCGATTCATACCTCCACCAAGCAACCACTGTGGACATTTGAGCAAGGACCTTAACCCACAATTTCTCAGTTGTAAAAAAAATAAAAATAAAAAAAAAGAGAGAGTCCAAATGTAGACGTTCTGGATAAGAGTGCCTGCCAAAATGCCAAACTGTAACTTCCTAACTCCGACCCCCTGGTCTAACAGAACCTTTGGTTGTTTGTGCCACAAAGTTGATTGTTTTAGAAACTTCTGATTAGGCATTTGTAAGAAAACTATCAACAAACAAAAACTCTTCTGGGCGTGGAGTTCAGAGAAGAATGAGAGGAATAATTCTTCAGTGTTTGTCGAAGCACTGTTAATAAGAGACGTATAAGGAAAAGGAAAATATTGGGTCATGCTGCAAAAAATAATATATAATCACCAACCCCAAAATATTTAATTATATTTTGTATAGGCAACATCAGAAAACCAACACTGTATTCCCTATTTTCTGCCAATGATGACAGATTATCTTAGCCCATCTGAACATTAAAAAAAATTCTTTTACCATCACACATGCTAGATATTCTCTACAAAGGATCATAACAAAGAAGGGGGTGTGTTGGCTTTGCTTACTGTGATTGGTTGTACTAATGTGCAACGTGCAAAGAACATAGCATGCATAAATATCTGCATAACTATAGTCAGAGATGTTATGTAAAGTACCTTTATATACATAAATAAAATTAGAGAATCGTTTTTTGTCACATTCTTTTTTGCTGTAGCTTTGATGGTTCAAGAAATCAAGGGGTCTATTTTGTTGGCATGCAACCTCATAACCACGTGTGACTTTAGCATTCATTGGAATGCTGTCTTGATCATTTTTTTGTTGCATCAGACGTCACTAACTGTTCCTCTTTGCTTTAAGGTTAAGAACCAGCTTAGATAGTCACAATGAAATCTGACTTATCTCAAAAATCTATCAATCTCTTACTTCAGCCTCCACTGATACCTTTTTCCATCTTTGAAATCTACAGATAACAGAACATGTCTGTCACGGTACTCAGGTTGGATTATCATGTGATTAAAACATAAAATAGACTATTAAGAGATCTTATTCAGTGGTTGAAGTTCAACAACCTGAATTGAAAAGGTTGAATTAAAAGTCATACATTTAAAAAATGGTGTATTCCTCAGCAAAATTATTCACAAGCATTTAATTATTTTTTTAATAGTTGTGGAGAACAGGTTCATTCCTTAAAATCAAAATGATTACTTTCTATTTATTTAGCATTAATGTAACAATATCTTGAGGAAGGTAAAATTTAAACTATACTAAAGAAACAATAATGTGCAAATTAATCATGCAATATATATGATTAATGTAATGCATTGGTGCATTTTACCCAATATAATATGGAATATATTTCTGCTAGACGGCAGATGCACTCATCCAGAGCAAAATACCTGCGTCTTATTTTTATACAAAAGAGTTCTTAAGGGATTAGAATTCATTTGTATAGGGTACCAGCTATGGCAAATTGGTAGTGCTAGGAAATTTACTTAAAATTTTCACATAATCATCTAGTCACTGTTCTAGACTTAACAAACTTAATTTTCCCTTTACTGACATGTTTGAATTGATCAGAAAAATAAGAAGCTGTAAAAAAGGAAAACATAGCAGAACAACTATTTATAAAATTGATGTTTATTAAAAATATTTACCTCTATAAAACATGCTAGTAAACAAACACATTAAAGCACAATTTTATTCTATACTTATAATATATATATATAATCACAAACATATATGCTATTGCAATTCAAAGGACATTTTAGATATCCATCAAAAATGATGTCTGCTGACTAGTTTTTTTCTGAGTCATGTGCCAATAATTTAGCTGAAACAGTCAAGCAGGTGTCCAGCTAGGACACACCTCTGAATATTCAAGTATAAATACCTCTACATGCAACACCTCGTTAAACAAACCTCTGCTTGAAAGGTATAGTGTATTTAGACATCTTCAGCAGCAATGGGAAACTGTTTCCACAGCTTCTGGAACTCTTCCAAAAACACAAATGTTCGGATCAGTCTGCCGACTGTTTGCATTGTTTGGCAGACTGCCATGATTATCCTGTTCGGTGTCTTTGTTCGTTATGATGAAGAGTCTGATGCTCACTGGTCAGAATTTAAAAAGGAGCATAATATTACAAGTGATATTGAGAATGATTTCTACTTCAGATATCCAAGTGAGTATATTTACTGTAATCATTTAATAAATAGGCCTGAACATCTGTTATTTGTTTGACCCTGCACCTCCTAACCAGAAAGTGATGTACAAGGTTATATCATTCTTTAAGTGAAACTATTGTAAAGAAATCACCTTATAACAAATGTCTTAATTAAATCATCTTCACCAATTTCCCCTGTTTGCTGGATAGGTTTCCAAGATGTGCACGTCATGATTTTTGTGGGCTTCGGCTTTTTGATGACTTTTTTGAAGCGCTACAGCTTCGGTGGAGTGGGCTTCAATTTTCTTATTGCTTCTTTTGGGCTGCAGTGGGCCCTACTGATGCAAGGTTGGTTTCATGCCCTGGACCCAACAGATGGCAAAATCAAGATTGGAGTAGAAAGGTAAATACTGGTTTATAGCAACATCTTACAGTTAAACAATAGAACTTTCATTAATAGTACAATGCATGCTATCTTTTTATCTGCAGTATCATCAATGCTGATTTCTGCGTTGCTGGGTGCCTAATTGCATATGGAGCTTGTCTGGGAAAAGTCAGTCCTGTGCAGTTAATGGTTCTAACTCTGTTTGGGATCACATTATTTGCAATAGAGGAGTATATCATCCTTAATCTTTTGCACGTATGTCACACTTGTAAACCATTACATGGAAGGATAGAGCTTCAATTTTGTAGATTCTTTATATACAAGCAAACTATTCGTGAAATTCTACTGATTATGGTTGTCCGATCTTTACAGGCAAAAGATGCAGGTGGCTCCATGGTCATCCACACATTTGGAGCTTATTATGGTTTGACAATCTCTTGGATGCTATATAGACCAAATTTACACCAGAGCAAACGACTCAATGGATCTGTTTACCACTCTGATGTATTTGCTATGATTGGTGAGAGAATACTCATTTAAAACCATAGAATTTAAACAGCATAAGATCTAATAACCAAGATTCTTCTTCTTGGTCTTCCAGGCACTCTGTTCCTTTGGATGTACTGGCCCAGTTTTAACTCGGCCATTGCAGCACATGGAGATGGACAACACCGAGCTGCCATCAACACGTACCTAGCCTTGGCTTCCAGCGTCCTTTCCACCTTTGCCTTATCCAGCCTTTTTGCAAAGAAGGGCAAATTAGACATGGTAACCCAACACACACATCACAAACTTCTTCTTCTTCTCCTTTCGGCTGCTCCCATTAGGGGTCGCCACAGCGGATCACTCCCCTCCACCCCACCCTGTCC
>JAOTRA010000003.1:4149055-4162362 GCA_026260255.1 Pseudolaguvia tuberculata | reverse complement strand
CTCAGTCTTACTCCTGCTGACTTTCATTCCCCTTCTCTCTAGCGCATACCTCCACCTTTCCAGATTCTTCTCAACCTCACAAACACATCACAAACATATTACATATATTATAACAAATATATTTTAAACTATGAATATTTGTGGATCGTCATATAATGTATACTTTCTGTCAATTAGGTTCATATCCAGAATGCCACCCTTGCTGGGGGTGTTGCTATGGGAACTGCAAGTGAATTTATGATTACACCCTATGGTTCACTTATTGTTGGCTTTCTCTGTGGAATAATCTCAACGTTTGGCTACGTTATAATTACTGTAAGTGTGGAAATTGGATAAATCAGGCTCTTCTGCTAACCGTAAACACTTTCACTGTACTTTCTTTATAAATTCTTTGCTTTTCCACACAGCCATTCCTTGAAAAACGCTTGAAGATTCAAGACACTTGTGGAATCCATAATTTACATGCTATGCCAGGGTTCCTTGGGGGAGTTGTAGGTGCCATTACTGCTGCCACTGCCACAGAGTCTGTCTATTCGCATGAGGGGTAGGTTTATATAAAACATCATTTTTTAAATAGATATTTAATATTTTTTATTATGTATTTTAAATTAAATACCATTTATATATTCAATTACAGATTGATCAACACATTTGGTTTTACGGGTAAATTAGCAAACAGGTCTCCGCAAACACAGGGAGGCTTTCAGGCCGCTGCTCTTTTTGTGGCTCTGACATTTGGACTAATAGGTGGAGCCATAGTGGGTAAGTAAGAGTCCAATTTGAATAATCAGATAAAACTATAGAAAGTATTTCAATATTATCTCTAAGGTAGAAACAAATTGCACATAACTTTGAAGGAAGGATTTTGGCCTGGTTTTTAGACAAGCAATAACATCTTTCAACAGTTAATCGCTTCAGTTATTCGTATCATTCTCTATACCATTAGTTTAGACTTTATGGAAATAGCAAGTCTGCAATTTTTTGTAAGAAGTTGTTGTTCTTTAATATTTGCAGGCTTTATCCTAAAACTACCTTTATGGGGGGACCCTGCTGATGATAATTGCTTTGATGATGAAGTGTACTGGGAGGTAAAAATAAAAAAAATCTTTATGAATCTTTTGTTCTTACTACAACTATAAATAAATAAATAAAGAATAATAATTTTTAAAAAAAGCTTGCAGGCCTTTTGGAAATTAATTTTATTTATTTATTTTTTGTGCAGTTACCTGAAGACGAAGAAAGTATCCCTCCAATTCTTGAATACAACAACCACTTTGCTAGTAAGCGGCCGGAGACGTGTATGTAAGTACAATAAAGTTATTTTAACAGTAGTTCTGTATAAATAAACAAAAACAAATGGAAACAAATAGAAATAGGAAATAAAATGGTGGTAGCAGCAACACATGCCTGTTATTAATATAAAGTATGTTATTGGTTTCAATTCTGTAAACAACTATGCTTAACATCAAGCAACCTGGCAGATAGCAGATATAAATATTGATTAATAAGACTTTCATATTTAGTTTAATATTAATTTAGTTCTCCAAAAGAAACAGACATTCAAACATCAGGAAATTTTCAGTTCTTTTAATTCTATTAATTCAGTTTGTTCAGTTGCCAACTTTATTGTCATGCAGCAATTAATTCAATTTAATTCAATTTAACATTTGTTACTTTTTTTCTTGGATTGGATTTCTATTTATCCAATTTATTAATCTATTATATGTATATAGATTAATAGGTTAATAAATATATATATCTTTCCAAATCTTTTGAATCTTTCTGCAATATTTTGCACAACATTTGAGTATTTTGCACAAAATAAATAAACAAATAAATAAATAAAATTGATTATTTATTAATTTAATAATTAAAAAGTACACAAATGTATGGCTAGTTTGTGAATATTTGGTGATCTTGTACATTTACTGTGTTTGAACATTTTTCAGGTCTGAGTCCAACTTCTCTGTAGAGCAGATCTAATCAAATTTGGAAACTTATATATAGATGATGCAGATACTGTTGCTGTCATATGTAACCAGTTGGATGAGGCCTTGACATCCAGGAAACCTAAAATCAATTATAATAACAAACACCACAGTTTAACTCAACAGTTTTTTAAGTAGGTGTCATTTCTTTAAAATAATTAGAATATTATGGACATTAATGTAACTATGTTACATTTGTGTAAATGTAAAAAAAAAAAAACCAAAATGGTTTTTAGTTCATACTTGTGTCTTTTTATTAGTTAAATTGTGACATTTCTTATCAGTTCAACTGATGACAATCGGTTGAGATTTAAGAGAGATAAGGGTGTTTTGTATTAGTCAATGGTTCTATTGTGCTACTGTACTAAATTAAATTATTGCACGAAACACAACCCACTATTTACGAAATCAAGATTTGTAACTCTAAAAAGTCTTATATGAAACTGGTACCCATGAGGACTGCCCCAGGAAAGGAAGACTACAACAGTTCATTATAATTACCAGCCTCAGAAAATGACTATTGACAGCACAAGATAGAACAATTCACATAAATGTCAGAAAAGTGTCAGACATATTTCAGGAGCCACTTTTCATAGGAGACCATGTAAGTCAGGCCTTCATGTTTGAACTTACAGCAAAGACCATCACTTAGAGGAAAAACAAGCCGAGAAGAATTGCTTTAAATGGACATTAGATCAGTAAAAAATGTCTTTTGGTCTACATAATTACATTTTTTTTTTTAATATTGGAGTTAGGAGGAGAGGTGATTGTGTTGGTTGGCTTTGCTGATGACACTGTTGACAACTTAATCAAAATTGAGCGCACACATCTCTAGTTTTTGAGTTATATTTATTACGATTGTATGTGTATTTTTTGTATATTTGACAGATTTTTTTTAACATTCTAGCATGATTAGCATGTATTCATTGTTGTTATTATTATTATTATTATTATTATTATTATTATTATTATTATTATTATTATCTTATGAAATAAAATATTTTAATGAATTGTATTTGATTTTGCTGCCTCTTACATTTTTTATGTTCATTCATTCATTCATTCATTCATTCATTCATTCATCTTCTTACCCTAATTCGGTGTTCACGAGGGTCTGCTGGTGCCTATCCTAGCTCATTTCGGGCAAGAGGCAGCTGCACACCCTTGACGGGTCACCAGTCCATTGCAGGGCAACACATAGACAAACAACCATTCAAACACGCACATTCACTCCTATGGAAAATTTAGAATCACCAATTAACCTAATCTGCATGTTTTTGGACTGTGGGAGAAAACTGGAGTACTGGAGGAAACCCACACAAGCATAGGGAGAACATGCAAAGTCCGCACAGAAAGATCCCCGACCCAGGAATCGAACCCGGGACCTTCTTATTGTGAGGCGACTGTGCTAACCACTACGTCACCACGCCGCCCATTTTATATATATATATATATATATGTATATTTAAAACTTAAATTATAGTCTGTTGTTTTGGATTGTGAAGGGTGTGTACTGTTTGTTCTGATTTATGTGCTGTTCTACTTGTTTTGATAGATTAAATCCCAGTATAAACCCATAGGACTTTCGGTTTGACAGTTTTATTCCTTCATTGAACTTCCTGATTCTTTGTTTAAATGTAGTTCTGTTTAGATGTTGTCTTCTCACAGAATGTATCATCTGGATCTGGGCAAATTTAATTGATTGACCTAACTGGAGTAAGAAGCACTTTCAGTTCAGCTTCAGTAGAAAAATTTAGATCAAACTCCTGGGAATACAGCTAATGGATTGGTTCTATTTTACTTTTCCTAACTAGGGACAGTGAGAATATCTTATGTTGGAAATTGTCTGTCAAAGACATAGAATTATAGGCAACATAGTTATCCAACCCCACAGTAACTAAAAGGAGTTTCTTCTCTTCATAGATTATAATGAAATGGGTGTTGATGTCTGATATCTGCTGCTAACAGGGTTGCAATCTCTGACTGTATACAGCCAGTCAAACAGTGGGTTCTCTGATTATAATTGTGATCTAACAGTTACTGTTGCTGAGCAAGTAAATCCTCAACCCCTAATTGCTCATAAAATAGATGTAAGTTGCTGTTGGTAAGGGCATCTGTTAAATGGCGTAAATGTAAATGTGTTGATTAATTAGCTGAATTAAAGAGCCAATGTTATTAAGATTAATTTTCTATGTTTTATTTCAATTATACCATCCTTACTTTAAACAAAGTAGTCTAATAAAGAATAAATAATAGAAATGCCTTGAATTATGCCAAGGTCACTAGCGAAATGATAACTCATCCATCAAAAAAAGCAGAATTCTAGAACAATATCAAAACATTTTCTTACTGTAAGTAAGGTAAAAGAGTTAACAGAAAAACAAGATATGCCATTAGTACAAAAGCGTCCAAAGATATAGGTGTGTAATGGAATGTGCATGTGTGTTCACATGGCTCACATGTCATCTCCATCACACTCAGTGTAACCTACTTGTATTTTCAGCAAGCTGCTAGATAATATTTTGCAGTGTTTTTTTTACTAGCAACTACTTCCCCATTTACACTTAGATATAGAGCAATGATTGGCTGCCCTGATTTCAGATAGCCATAATTAACTCATTTCTTTAGGGAATCAAGAAGGGTTTGTGTCCTAAGACATATTTAACAACGCTTTCTGTTTATTGTTAAAAACATGTTTGCAGACTAATGCTTAATTAAGAAACCTGTTTGGGTAATGATCAGTGACGGATCAGGAACTGATAAACCGATGATCTGTGCTTTAATAGCAAGTATACAATTTAAAACGTGTCAGAAAACAGAATGTTAAGTTATATACAGTTTAATAGTTTTAGTATTTTATGTTTTAAGAAAAATAAATGGTTAAGTCAAAGTAAGTGTAGTGGAAGTGTTTATGAGATGTTTGTGACTTTCAAACATCATAAATTAATTTAGTTATATTTGCTAGATACTAAATAAGATTATGTTGTGTAAGATTAGCACATGGTTGCAATATAAAGGTAAGTGTAATTGCCAGCTTTTCCAGTTATGTGGTGTATAACTACTATAGTATTTGTAAAATTTCATTTCTGAACATGACGCCACCTTCTCTAGGTGACATCTAGGTATGACCTAAACAGTTGCTCCAAGCAATTAGTAAAGTAATGAGTTTTGTAATGAGACTGTCAGTCAAATGACAAATCCATTTATCATTGATGTTACTTGTGAATGGTAGCAGTTTCTGTAAACTTGCATCACAAACAGAGTCCAAGGCCTTGCACCACTGCTAACCATCTTCACGTATTTTAGATTATTTTATATTTTGGATTTCTAGATGGGCAAAAAATTTCATTTTATTTGTAGTAATTAACCTTGTACATCCGATAGTGTCAACCGAGTGATTGAACGCCAATTATAGAACAGTCACATTTTCATTCATTTATTTATTCATTTTCTTATCCGTTTATTCCCTATTTCAAGGTCACGGGGGTCTGCTGGAGCCTATCAAGGTGCACATAGGGTGAGAGGCAGGGGTACAGCCTGGACAGGTAAACATCTTTTTAGCCACCACAGTCTGTGTCCTACCACCCTTACAATTTCATGGCTTTCTACAGAGTTGATCCAGTTAGAGCTTGTAATTTTCCTAACCTCACCTATGACTGTGACTGTGACTTGTGTATACTTTACAGTCATATATGGTTGAAATAACAATTAAACTGAAAACAAATAATTCCTTTTTGGACTGTATATGGAAAAGAGCAACAATTTTGGATATATTTTCAGTGTATAATAGACTTTTATAATATGACTTTTACATCAACCTTTTTCATTTTATCTATCTAACCATGTAAAACTAGTGTTTTCTGTCACGTGCTATATAATCTCGGATGCCTTAACGCGTACTACATGCTACTTACCATATGCCTACATTTACTCACTGTGACTCGTCATTTTTACCACACGGTGGCGGTATACAACCAGCCGAATAATTATAATCCTCTTACATTACACCATGACTGTACTTAGTTACATTATAAGGACCAGTAGAACACACTTTTCTATTTGACTGGTACAGCTTCATACGAAATAATTAAAAAAAAATATTTATTTGAGAAATACACAAGATTATTTCACCAAACTTTACTTTTTGTGGCTGGGGTAGTAATGGTACATATTTGTATTTATAGTATATGTAATAAATAAATAAATGAAGTTTATTTAGTAGTAATAATAATAGTATTAATTTACCTTTTCAAATAATTGGTACATGATAGATAGTCTAAGCCCCTTAATTAAAGGTACACCACTTAAGCCTTATCTGGTCTCTGCAGGCATCTAGATGAATGTCCTCACAGGTTATCTCAATATCAAGGACTATCCACCTTCATGCCAAAAATAACTCATCAGTACATCATAGGATGTATGCTATTTCAGATATTTGGATTTAATGACTTAACATATAACAATAAAATACATTTTGAGCAACATGACATTATACTGAGCAAATGATAATGCAGGAAACCGTAGGCAAATGTACATAATCAACTGCATGAATGAACTAAATGCACGTCAATTAATTAAACTAGATATATTTCGTGACATACATTTAACTGCTTTAACAAAAAAAGGTTGTCAACCTTCAGAAAATAACTTTTCTGCAGTATTAATGCGAAACAACAACAGATTAAAGCAATGTGCACAAGCTGATAATACACAAACAATTGTAGTTTAGTTTGAATTTATTTGGTTAAAATTCTGTGGAGGCAATGACTTCAAGCAAATCCTTTCTTGGCTAAGATACATTTGCAGGATGTTGCAGGATAGCTCTCTTGAGATCTTCTCATTACACAGCATCTCTATGGAGTTAGGGTCTGGGCTCTATCTGGGCCACTGTAAAATGCACATTGTTCCCTTTTTGCACTATACATAGTGCTGAGTATTCTCGAACAATTACATTTTTGTTATAGCGGACCATAAATTTTTCCCCAGTAGCATTGGGTTGCCATGGTGTTCCTCACATGAACATTTCATCTGTTCCAAGACTCAAACACTCAGACATTTTTGCCAGTTCCAGCCATGTCTTTTAAACGTTAAACCTTTACTAATGGGTTCTTCAATACTTCATTGAGGATTCTTTTGGAGTCATTTTGGCTGGACACCTTCTTCCAGGAAAAGTACATAGTACTAAACTGTGCCCATTTCTTGTCTGTCTAATTGTCAAGCTTATTTCATTAACTGAATTTCCAATGTGCATGTGCATCCCTGGGAATATTGGATTATTGTAGTTAATGAAGACATGAAATAAGAATTGTTTGTGTATCAGCTTAACCCCAATAATTCATTCATTCATCTTCTTACTCATGATTCCCTAATTCGGGGTCACATGGGTTTGCCAGAGGCTATTCCAGTGCAAATAGGGCGAGAGGCAGGGGTGCACCCTGGACAGGTCACCAGTCCGTCGCAGGGCACACTCACATTCACTTGTATGGGCAATTTAGACTCACCAATCAACCTAATGTACATGTTTTTGGACTGTGGGAGGAAACCGGAATATCCGCAGGAAACCCACGCAAGTATGGGGAGGATATGCAAACTCCTTACAGGAAGACAGGGAATCGAACCTAGGACTTTCCAGTTGTGAGGCGACTACACCACTGTGCCGCCGGCTTACCCACATTGTGTTTGTCTATTGTGTGTGTGACTTTACACAAGATTTCTTGTGACTGTAAATATGCCTAAATTATATACTTCTTGCTGTTATAGATTATCCACACTGAAGTCAACAGTTGATGTCAAGCAATGTTTTCAAAGACTTACTGACTTTAAAGATTTATGGAGTAATTTAGAAATAAATTGTTTTTAAAAATCTGTCTTTTTTATTCTCTTAAGACCAATATGCTTAAAATGCATTGGTCTATAGTAATGACACAAAGCCTACAATTTTGGGGAATAGGTAGCTTTGACCCTATTATTTTCTTTTTTTGTCCTTTTATCTTTTCGGTGGTTTGCACAATGACATGTTTTAAAGTGGTCACCTTATTGTTGTGTCATTATGCCAGCTGTTCAGGTCCTATGTGACTCCTAAACTGTTTGTATAGCTAAGTGTAGGGACACAGTGGGGGGTCAAAGGGCAAATGGCTCAGCACCACACTTTTTAGCCTGTGGCCCTCATGCATGTATGTTCTGCAGGTGGTATCGTCATCCGCATTTCAGAATTTTGTGGAAAAATCACTTATGTTAATGCATATTAACATTAATCAGTTCCATTATTTTATGCTTTCCATAATCTGCAAAAAATTAATTTTTTATAATAGCCATGCTTTTGATAAACAGATATAGAGATAACCAAATATTTTAGAACAATACTATTTTATAAAACCATCAGACCTGAGTCTTGCTGTGAATTATTACAATTTAAATATTACTAACTATTTGATGTTTATGTTAATAGTGAAATGAATAATGACATAAATCTGTTTGTGTTAAGCTTATTGGTCACCCTCAAGTCCCACTCAATTCTGCTATTCTCATGGAAATCAACTCCTTTTAGAGAGGTCAAACAGGGTCAATGGGGTTATTTCCTGATCAATCCCTATGACATTTTAATGGACATAAAATACTCATAAGGGTTTAGTGAATATTTGACAGCTGGGTTGAAGGTAGATATTACATCGATTATTGAGTAATAGTTCGATTTATACTCTTTAAAAAATTGGCAATGTGAAAAAAGAACATCAAGAATATGTCTTATTTGATAGCTGTACGTATTTGTCTTAAAATAATGAAATATGACTAATAGTATATTTAGCTTTGTCTTATATTTACTGTAGTCAAACTGTATAAATTTCTTATTAAAACAATCTATATCATCTGGTTAGTTCAGATCCCAGGGACTAATATGCATACACACCTAAAACACTTTATTTCTTTCTGCTATATTTACCAATCTCTGAATAGACCCCTTAGTTTAGCTCCACAATCAGTTCAATCAAAGTTCGTTTCTAGGTTGCCAGATAACTTGTGCAGCAGATTGAATGAAACAGATTGTTATTATAATTAATAAATCATATATGTATATATGATATATGTAACTGCCATTAACAAACATTTTTCTTCATAGCTTAACCATGCAGTAACCAAGCATAACACTGCAGCACCTCTCTGAGTAACTCTCCAATTGTATGCCTCTCGTGAAGAAAGTGATGCAATAGTATTAAACATGACAAGGAGGAAATGCAGGTTTTTGGGAAGGATTACAAGGTACAAATGAAGTGGACAGTGGGAGGTTTACATTTGTCAGGTCAATTTTTTGGCTTCTTTCCCATGGATTGAAGGAAGAAAAACATGAAGCATTAAACCAAGTGGGCAAAAAGTGAAGGAGTCTGGATGAAATCTTTTCTTAATCAAACATGTCCGCAGGGAATACAGAGAGGGAGGGAGGTTCAGTTTTAGCGTGTAAAGGCGGGGGCTGACCCTGTAACAGAGATGTTCTCGTTAATCCCCCTCCCGACTCTGTGCGACAGGTGGGCTGACCCAGCTATAGTGTACCCTGAAAGAGACTACTAGCTGAAGGAGAGCACACTGAGTTTCCACACTTGGATCACATAGCTCAGAGCCTGTGTGTAAAACCACTTGGTCTTCCATTGTCCTTCAAGGCTGGTCTTGTCTGAAAAGCTGTAGAAAGCCTGTAATCAGATTAAAGATTGCCTGGAAGACGGGGGCTAGAATCTTCTCTCTCACCCTCTCTTTTTAGAGTAGGGGAGGGAGATTGCAGCCCCTCTAATCAGTACCTGCCATTGAAGTGCAGGAGAGGAGCTAAATAACTCGGCAGGGAGTTTGGGCACAAGGGGCCTCGCGGACAAATTGGCCTGTTGTTGGCCGGGTATAATGGTGGGCTATGAGTAGGGGGTGGGAGAAAGGTGGTGTCTTTTATACACCAGCCGTTCCCCTCCTGACCTGATAATTATATCACTTTGAGGGGTTGATTGGTGCAGGATGATTGGTACATCTGGCTGGACAGATCTTTTTACAAACCTCTGTTATTTTTAACTAAAAAAATAGTTTTTTGATAATAATACAGCACAGGTTAGGTTTATCATTACCCAAAATTTTACAATAATTTATAAAATGAATTCTCAAAAAGTCATTAAAATTTTAGAAGTGTAAGTCCGGATATGATAAACTAACACAGACTTTAATAGCTAAATTTCACATTCAGTGTAATATGGATTATTTTTTTTTACTTTGCCTTTGTTTATGTTTTTAACATATTTATGTATAGTACAAGGATACACATATCCATATGTCTATTCAAAGCCCACAATAACTTGGTATACTAAACAGTTGGGTAAATTCTCTCATTATAGACACTTTCCTTACAGTCTTCTACGTATTGGTTTTCTCCTCACATATTCTCTCTCTTTATGTTCATTCATCTTCCTTGTCAGGCCAGGAACTTTGGTCCTTGTTAAAACCCAATCAAGCCTGTCTTGATGTGACATGAATCTATTTGTAAGGGTCAACAGCTCTGGCACATAGGAGCATGACCCTTTGGACAATGATGAGGGTAAGCCCGTGTGTAATGTGTCAGAAGAAATAGTTGAATCATTGGAAGCATGGGTCTTGTTGATTTGGACACAAAAGTAGAGGCAGCAAGACTCGAATAAAAGCGTTTCTGAACAATTGGGAAGGAACGTGTAGGTTTTGGATTAAAAGATCCATCTAATTAGAGGATCCACCTGCATTGCGTTTTGCAGAAAAAGAGTGGGAGGAACGTAACAGGATTCTACATAATGGCGACTAATTTAAAAAAGCCGCTTATTTGCTTTTTCAGTCAGTTGTAGAATTTGACTGACAAGTTAAAGAAGAAAGAAAGAAAGAGAATGGTGTTAGACCATGTTATGAAGCAGAGTGAAAACTTTAATCACTTTAAAGTGAACTACATTTGAAGTCTATAAAATGCATATTATCGATTCCTTATTTGAAGTCATCATTAAAATGCTTGCACAATACGTCATGTAATCATGCTGTGTGCTAGTTTTAGACTGTGCTAATTTAACTTCCTTTTTCCTCATTAACACATCCACAACTGATCTCACACCTTCTTTCACAGGACTGTTCTTCTGTTCCTCAGGTCTTCTCTCAGCTCAACAGATCTTGAGGTGATGATGGATAGAATCAATAGAAATAAAACATCTGCTCTTCATAAAGAGCAGACAACCTTTACTGCCTAAGGCACTGCATTTCCACTTCTAGTTAAGGCGAAATCTTAGAATAAGGAGTAGAAGCAGCATACAGAATTACAGCTAATGGCGTTGTCAAACGGCTGATTATGGCTACTTCTGCTAAGCCATAGCTCTGGGCAAAAGAAGTCTAATTGATTGGAATAAAGTGACTGGCAGATCCTTTTAATCAATCCACCCAGTTATTTGACTGACACAAGCAAAGATTAGCTTTCTTTAATAGTCCAAAAAAGGGCCAGTTACCTGACAGAATGGAAAGAAAGTCGGGAGGAGAAGTTTGAGTTCAGTACGGCCAGAAAGTGCAAGCCATGAAACAAAAGGGAGTTGAAGCAGACTGCACCTCTCCCTCTGTTCCACCACCTGGTTGCTTTGTTTGTATTTTGAAACTGCATGAAAGGTAACATATTTAATGCCTGACACCATGTTTAAACCTTATATATTACATATCACATAAACAATTCTTGTACATAAATATTCAAAATAATCAAAAATCCAAATGCTTTAGAAATAATCTT
The DNA here is from genome assembly GCA_026260255.1 of Pseudolaguvia tuberculata. Classification (NCBI taxonomy): domain Eukaryota; kingdom Metazoa; phylum Chordata; class Actinopteri; order Siluriformes; family Sisoridae; genus Pseudolaguvia; species Pseudolaguvia tuberculata. Next base: position 4,150,620 of record JAOTRA010000003.1, on the reverse strand, counting down.
TAGACTGAATGCATGAGCATGCGTTGTATTAACTATAGGTAAGCGGACAAAGTCTTGACAAGAGATCATGACATTAAGACCTTCAAGAAAAATAAGTCCACTATTGTAAAGCTTTCATTCTAAAGAAAAAGAAAAAGAAAAAAAAACATTCTTCCCTGTGTTTTTACAAGCCATCTGTATGCAATTCTTCAGCTTACAATTTCTCTAAGATACTCTGTCGGATCTCTGCAGTTAAGAACAACAGATTAGCCATGATATTATCCATCAAGTATCTGCCCTTTTTTTTCTTGTTTGACAAGTGTCTGAGTCAGGGGAGGGCTGTCCTTTCAGAGCCATCGGATGAACTTCACAAGTTTTGGGGGTTGGTGGTACAGGAGGATAGTGTCTTTTCGGATACTCAGGAAAGTGCCTTTCTCAGCTGCAGGACTCTTGTTACTAAGGTGTGAGGCCTGCCCATCTCTTAGCTCTCAATGATTAAGGCCTTGTGTCACTTGTTGATGGTTGCTAGGCAGGGCCGCAAACGAATGAGTGCCTACTATGCCTTATGTCTGCTTTTCACATTGGTCCAGATGTCTCTTTGTCCTGATATCAGGATATAAACAGCTTGGTTATGTCCTTTGCAGACCAGGATTTCTGTAAACAAAGCATGGAAGGGTTTCAAACATGTTTGGTTTTCTATGAGACAATTTCTAACTTTTTTATATATGCTTTGGTCTGAAGATTGTAGTGTGTAGCAGAGGAAAAAACACAATTTCCATTCATATTTCATTTATATTTACAGCATTTTGCCGACGCTCTCATCCAGATCGACATACAAAAAGTCAAATTATTGAACAGATCAATATCGGTACAATAGATCACAAAACAAAGTGCAACAACCCCAATAACTGATGAAGAGCATCATGGATACTTTTTTAATATATGTTTTTATATGTCAAGTGCAGATGTAGAGGACAGGATAGTGTGGAGAAGACCGGTCTGCTGTGGCGACCCCTAACTGGAGCAGTCAAAAGGAGAAGAAGAAAAATAAGTTTTTATATGACATGTGCAGAGGAGGGACCTGCAGTTTATTGGTAGAAGAATTCTGAGGATGGGATTATGGCAGGAGCAAAAGAGGAAGACCAAGGAAAAGGTTTATGGATGTGGTGAGGGAAGACATGCAGGTAGTTGGTGTGAAAGAGTCAGATGTAGAGAACAGGGTGGTGTGGAGAAGACCGATCCGCTGTGGCGACCCCTAATGAGAAGAAGAAGAAGATGAACTGCTAGGTATTGACTACACACACAGTAGGATCCAATGTTTTGTGTTATAGTTTGATATTTATAGAGAATCTTTACAGTAAAAATGTGTTTTTATTAAACAGTGTTCCTTTAATAATAAGTAAACAATTACTGTTTCCCTTGTTACAATGCCATTACTGTTTCTGACAGTAAAATGTGCTGTTGCTATAATTGAGCTGATACACTAAAGCAATTTTAATCCGAGAAGACTCCCTTTGTGTGTGTGTGTGTGTGTGTGTGTGTGTGTGTGTGTGTGTGTGTGTGTGTGTGTGTGTGTGTGTGTGTGT
>JAOTRA010000003.1:4083565-4103654 GCA_026260255.1 Pseudolaguvia tuberculata | reverse complement strand
AAAATGTTACTTTTCAAAGCATTTATTCAACCCATATGTTTTTTCCAACAAGACCAACCCCCACCTCAACCACCCCCCCCCCCCCCCCCCCCCCAAAAAAAAATTCCTGTTTTGATAGACATTCAAAGTCTGTACCTGCTGTTCCTCTAGTGAGACAACTGAGCCGTTACTACCACTCCTTCTTTGCCTTTGGAAGGCAGCAATTTCTTCTGTTTTAATCCGGAGAATCTTTTGCTGTTGCTCGTTCTTTATTTCCAGCTCCTAAAAATCAAAAAAGAAACAAATATTAAATCAGGTTAGTAACATTTAAAGCATTTGGCAGACGCTCTCAGAGCGACTTACATTTGATCTCAACTGATTAATTGTGGGTTAAGGGCCTTGCTCAAGGGCCCACAGTGGTCGTATGTATTAACCATCAATACCAATATAAAAACAATATGCATTCGCATTCACCTTGACACGATGTTTGCCTCTTTGCATCTCACTCTCCAGCCTTCTCTTCTGTTGACTCTCCTCACGGAGACGCCGTTGTAGCTGGTCTTGCTGTTGCCTCAGACTCTGCACACTCCTCTCCAGCTCTTGCACACGCCGTTCACTTTGTACTGACAGAGAGGCCAACTGTACTGTGTCTCTCTGTTTTTGCTTCAGCACCTGCAACCATGAAAAATAGGACATCACACTCTGTGCTACAGCTTGTTGATGTGCCAAACGATTTATGAACTTGTTTCTCAATCACCATTTAAAGACACAAAAAATTACAAGTCTATACCCAGGGTGCCAACATTTCTAAGAGGAAAATCCTGGCAGGCAGAAAAGGAAAAACAGGATCTTGCCACAAAAGGCCTAGCGTATGCCTGTGGATGGGACAGCATATGCCAAAAGCATAAATAATATTTAATTGCAATCTGTAGACATGTTTCAATGTGTTAGACTTCAGCAGTGTGAAATAACTTTAATTATAGTTTAAAATGTTTTGCACAAACATAATTGAATGCCGGGTGTGGTGGCGTAGTGGATAGCACAGTTGCCCCACAACAAGAAGGTCCCGGGTTCGAATCCTGAGCTTTCTGTGCGGAGTTTGCATGTTCTCCCCGGGTGCTCCGGTTTCCTCCCACCAAAAACCCAAAAACATGCAGATTAGATGGATTGGTGATTCTAAATTGTCCATAGGAGTGAATGTGTGTGTGAATGGTTGTTGACCACAGATGACCCCGGGCAAGAAGATGAAAGAATGAATAATTGAATGCCCAGTACCATAATAACATTAGAGATCATAAAACAGAATTGTAATATGTTGGAATATATTATTGATGCATATACAAAAATTATTATATGTAATGCCTGTATTACTTAATTTCTGCGTAAGTTTCTGCGTACAATTTTGTTACACTAACAGACTATATTAAATAATAAGACACATTGACTTATTAAACCCACATACAATGGCCATACATCAGAACATTCTGAGCATCAATCTGGTGAGTGAACAGTACTCATTAATGACAGCTTTACAAGACTATAATTATGATGCATAAACAGCAGTAGCTGGATTAAGCCTTCTTAACCTTCTTTAATTTGCCTACATCTATAGGCTAAGCTTACACTACAAATCTTTTAATACACAATTTCCCATAGCAGGCACAAGATGGCAGCAAATATCGGCTGATCCGATATAATAATACACTGTTGAAAGAATCTAGATGCAGTGCTTACAGATACAGTCAGCAAAGCTGTACAATACACTTAATAAAATCAGGTCCTAGGCCACCAGATTCATCTCATGTAGACCTACTCTTGTTGTCCATGACTGACATGTAGATAAATATTACAGTAGACATTAACATTTTATATTTCACAATAACTATTATGCATCGCAATGTTTTTCTTCTATGTAACATTAGTTCCTGGAGTTTAAGGAAATCTCTAGGAGAAAAATAGTGAAATGATAGTTATAGCTACAGGTCTGCTTTGTCCCAGTGTTTTAATGCTCTATTGGGAAATGAACTCACAGCCTTTGCTCTCTTCAATGGTAAACTGTGTGATCTTTTGTTCAGCAATATATACTGGTTTTATGGTAAATAGATTAATTAGATGACTTGTCAATTAATTTAATATTTAACAACCTTCTGCAGGGTTTATACACAATTAGATCAATAACATTCCATGAGTTTTATTATGACCTGCCCATGATGTTTAGATTAATATCCATGTTTCTAATCTTTCAGGAAAAGTCAAATTTATGTTTAAAAAGAAAAATCAGTGTTCAAATAAACCACAGTATATTGTACAAGCTTTGTCATTTATAATACAAAAATAACATGTGACTATTGTGATTTACCAATATTACCTATTATTATATATACAATTTTACTACAGATTTGTGACACACATTTCCATAACTAAGCTTTGAGCTTATTTATTTAATCTTTCCAAGCTTTTTGCTGTTATATTTCATATTTCATAATTAACTAAATTAAATCAATAAATTAAATCAAGTAAAAGAAATTATTATTAACAGTAAATTTATACTCAAATTCATGTTTACTAAACATTCACTTAAACAACATCCTACTTTTAATTCACAAAACACATGTAACAGTCTGACCTGCACTTTGCTTTGTGCAGCTGCAATCTTTCTCCTGCACTCCTGTGCTTTAGAACGATCAGCAGCATCACGGCTGCCCTGCACTTCAAGTTCCTGCAGTTGCTTGTGGGCCTCAGTAAGCTCCACTCGTGCCTGGTCAGCCTCCTGCTCCAGCTCCGCTACCTTTCGGCTATACTGCCGGTTCATGGCTTGGGCATCTTTGCCTGTATGCATATCATAAATAGGACAATAAGTAAAGCATAACTGTACATGACCAACCATCTAATCAATTCAAAATTAATCAAATAAAGAATTGACCTGTTTTGACCAACTCCTTAATTAGGTCCTCTTTCATCCGTATGGTGACAGACAGCTCTCTGATCTTCTGCTGTGCAACGAGCAACCCCTTCTCCGAGTTAATCTCCCACATACAGCCTCTTACACTCTCCAGCACTGAACTCTCCCCTATACTGCTGTTAGCTGGTCACACAAAACATATTTCAACTGCCTTCACACAAAACTGCTTTTTGCTTCATTCATTCATTCATTCATTCATTCATCCATCTCTCTAATTCAGGGTTAAGGGTGTCTGCTGGTGCTTGTCCCAGCTCACATACGGTGAGAGGCAGGAGTACACCCTGGATGGGTCACATCACAGGGCAACACATAGACAACCATTCATATACACATTCACTTCTATGGACAATTTAGAATCACTAATAGACCTAATCTGCATGTTTTTGGACTGTGGTAGGAAACCAGAGTACCCGGAGGACACCCACGCTTGAGCCTAGACTTTATAGAATTTTTGTGTTGTTAATTTTTTGTCATCTTGCCATTTTAGAAGGAAAACAACTATAATTATAAGACTTATTATACATATTCATTTAAAAGAGATTAATACAATATATTTAAAGCAATGCTATAAATACAGTAAAGTATATAATTGTTCTAGAATTACAATTAATTAAAATGTGCTTTTATAAAATTACTCACTGTCATTAATGCTGTAGATTAATAGTGATTAAAATACAGAATTATACAACATTTGGGCTCAAAGGCGGAAATGGAGAATTCTGTAATATAGATGAATTTGGAAAGATTACTTATTAGAAAGTATAATTTCTTATAGTAACAGCAAGTGCGGTATAAAGGTCAGCACATTTTTTGGTTCATAACATTTGTGTTGTGAGATTGACCCTGCTGTTAACAATAAAAGCATCTTTATCTTAATTTACGAAGCAGGCAAATAATTTAGGTAACACTAATAATTCTAGGAGACTTCTATAGTGAATGAATGTTTATTGTTTACTGCAATATCATCATTTCATGACATGGTGAACTTAAACTTACAAGTTCTTCTACTGTAGTGTAATCCCAGGGGGTGGCCAGGTATCAGAAGTTGAGACAGAGTTCCCCTAGCTCTTCTGGATGATCCCTGTACTGGGGAAATTTTCTTTGACCAGGTAACATCCAAGCCTCTGTAGAAAAGAGATACAAATAGCTATATTTAGATCACCGACTTCAGTGCCAGGAAATGCAAATAATATGTCCTGTAATCATTCAAGCAATCATTACATTGAAGTGGAGTGTGTGCAAGTGTTTTTCACACCCACCACCTTTAAATAACAACTCCACAATCACTTTTCTCTTTGCTGCATACATATTACATATCGGTTCAGAGCACCCTTCATGCTAATTTGCTGCCTACTTCTTTTTTCCTGGGTTCAAACTGGCAGTGATTTTCTGCCTCAATACACTAAAATCACAAAACATTTTCTCGGGGCCAGTTTTGTCTTGTGATGATGCCAGTTATTATGGTTTCTGTTAAATCCCCTCTTCTAGAAGAACATGGCTACAATCACATACCACTATCCCTAAATCCCACTGTAATTTTAAAAAAAGTTGAACTCTGCTCAACTCAGTTGCATGTAGCTTTAAAAACAAATAACGTGCAGATGCTCTGTCGTAGGAGGTTTATTTCAGACAAGAACAACTTACATGTGGAGGCAAGCATGTGCTCCTATACTTAACAAAAAGATTTGAACATGACTTTTCTTTTCTAAAGCTGGGCTTACACTGTGCGATTTTAGCCACAATTTGATTGTCTGAGACAAATACTAAAAGGATTCCTGTAATCTTAAAAAATATGTTGTCTTTGATAGCTTATACATGACAGCTAAATAATGACAGTAATTTTTGTCCTCCATTGAACATATAGTGGCTTTAGACGATATCAGACATTTACTGCAGTACAATATCTACAAATACCGTGAGATCCTATAGAAGCGGTGAACCTGATGACGCAATTAGAAGCAACAACTTCAAACTATCTATAACTGTCAAAACGAATCTGCTAATCTGTACTTGAGAACTTGAGAAAAATGAAAACTTACTTAGGCTTTTCATGAGCCACATTAACTGTGTAGATGTTACCACCATTTAGCGAGCGTTACTAAACATGTCTACTGATGCATTTTGACGGTTATACAGCCTGACAACAACATCCTACAGTGTGAAATTTGTACAGACTGACAGGCAACAATCGCGCAGTGCAAGCCTGGATAAATAAATCTAACCATTTTTGGATCCGTACTTGCGTTTGTCTTTGACTCCTCTTTTGGGAGTGTTCTCGCCTTCTCTGTCTTCTCCATAGGACTCATACTCCTGTTCAAAAACCGAACGGGTGTCTGTGGAAACACTCAAGCCAGTCTGAGAGCACAGAGTAAAAAGAATATTAAATTTACTGCAAAATACAGTACAAAGCATACATTTGGAGAAGACATTCATAATGCACCTGAAGACAAATTATTGATAGTGAAGTAAAGGAGCAAAGGATCCCCTTATTTTGTATGTTTGCCTTAAAACAAGGGAATTATCAGTCCATATTTTTAATTGTAGGTTTATTCTAACATTGAGAGACTGAATACAACAAACAGTTACAAACTGATTTGCACACTCAAATGTATCATTTACCACACTTATTTCCCAATTCACGGTTGACAGTCCATAACAGGGCCACATATAAGACAACCACTCACTCACTCTCTCACTCACTCCTATGGACAATTACCAGATCACCAATAATATAATTATAGTTGCGATCTACCTATTTAAACCCTGAAGTTTGTGACTTGAACGATTCTTCAAATTCTGCTTGATCAATATCATTGGCCTTTTCAAGTACATCAGTCTCCCAAAATGTAACCCCTAGTGCTGTCACTCGACACAATGTCTCCGTTCCCTCAACGGCAGTGAACGAGGGTTACCATACCTAACCATTACGTTACCTCTTGTGCAGAGCTTACCCTGCTGTCTCCATTGCAAAAAGGTGTCAAATGGCCTGGCCCAAGGCTAGCTTGCTGTAAAGCATTAATAGGTGCAGTGTGGGGTCTCTGTGTCATCTGCAACAGACTAATCCCTGGATTAGCCAGAAGACAGTGCAACTCCTCTATGAGGTCCTGCTGCTCCTGAAGCTTATCACTCTGGAAGGCCAAAGTCAGGCAAGAAATTAAGGGAAGGCTTCTATCGAAATGTTTTTTTATTTTATTTATAAATGTACAAAAACTCTCTAACCTGTTGTTTGTACTGTTCCATTGCATCTTCCAGTGCAGCCAGAAAGTCTGTGTTTTCCTGCTCTAATCGCTGGATGTCTGCCTGTAGCTGGGACACTACAGCTACACTAAACGAGTTCTCGTTTTCTCTGTTCCAGTCTTCTTTCATTTCTGATTCCTGGGCATCAACATATCAACATCAACAAATTTACGACAAGTCTGTTTTCATATTAGCATGTCCCTAAAATGCATGGTAAGATATAGAAAAGTAAATAAAGGACATACTTTATGGACAGTTTAAAGGCAGCATTCATGGATAAGTTGCAAACTAGATTAGCAGTGAAGTAATGAGCAGAGTTCAGCAGGAAGGTATGATGGTATGACTTCAGTGTGTGTGTGTGGACAACCTCATTTGCAGTCTTAGTTAAATGACCATTAATAATCTTTAACATTGGCAATTTAGCATGCCACTTGAAAGTACATAAAGTAAGTAAAATACATTTATTTTATTAGTCCAATCAAATCCAGCTTACACTGGCCAAAGATGTACACAGAGAACTAAGAAATCAATGAATACAATTAAATAAGAAACAAAAAAGTGTTAAAAAACCTCAAAAACCATCAAAAATTACAAAAGGCTGAAGACTATTTTTAGATTTAGAAACAGAAAAAGGCGATGACCGTTTACAACTGCTTCTATCACTCACACTTGATTTATGTATATTTTAAAACCTGATGTTGATATTATAACTATCTTAAAAACATTAATATCTTACATTTGCTACACACACTGTAGCCAACTGCATCTTGATTTTTACACCATAACTTTAACTTTGCAATTCTGTCAGGCACCACAAGCATAATGACTTCTCAGGGTCTAGCATGCAAGTCACACTGCCTGTCAATCCATCTGTGTCTTAAACCAATCAAGTAGGTTAATGAATTTAGGCCTCTGGGTGTATATATGGTCAATATAACGATAAAACTGAATTGTTACCAACCTGACACTTGATAATCTCTTGTCCTTTTTTCATAGCAGTAGGGTCATCAGTGGAACTAATCTCAATGCCACTGTCCAGCCCTGAGGCTGTACTCAAACCGCTGCGTTCCTCCTCCACCACGCAAAGCCACTCCTTTACACGCATCAACTGGCTCTGGTTTAGCGTTCCCTCCACTTGCAACTCCATCAGCAACCTATAGGCAGCATCTGTGCATGTCCTAAAGTGGGTGCTCTCCACCTGCAACCTGCTCACATATGGTTCAAAGGAACGTACCTGCCGTTCGGGCTCTGAACGAGCAATAATTCGGGTCTCCGAACGCTGTCGGTTCTCCAGGGCTCGCTTTAAAGCTTTGATCTGAAGTTCCAGACTTTCCACTTTGTCTGGCACCCCATGGCAGTTCACCATGGCCCGGTTTTGAATGTTTCGAGCTCGTTTAGCATAGTTAAGAGTGTTAAGACTTTCATCAAAGTCAGAGGATGAGGGACTGATGCAGGCAATCATGAGCGTTTTGGCATTGCCGCCAAGAGAGTCTTTTAAAATTCTAAGAAAAAAAACATGCGTTTCTATATTTCTTCAAGAAACCAACAAAAACAATTGATGGTCCCTAGAGCAGGCCAACATTACAAAATACTTACAGAATGTCAGCTCAGTCAATTAACAAGGTAATGTAGTTCAAAAGTACTGAAAATTTATTTATGCTGAAAAATTATAATCAAATATGTGCACTACCCAAAACATGGGAAACAGACATTATATGACCAAAAGTTTGTGGACACCTGATCATCACACCGGATCACATGTTACGGGAATGTTGTGCTGCGGTCATCTCATCTTCATCACACAGATACTTATCTCTATGCCTCATTGATGGGGTAAGAGCCACATGGGTTTGATTGTCGGGTGTCCAAAAAACATTTGGTAATCTCGTATATTCAAATTTTACCATTTAGTCAGTTTACAATTGTTGCACCGTATAAACGGAATTAAAGCTAGCCTACGTACCTTGTGATTTTGGAGTCTCTGTAAGGAATATGACTGCCTTTCCTTTTTGGGTCTCCTAGTGCCCCAATTACATTTCCCAAAGCCAGAAGTCCACTGTTGATCTGAATGCTTTCTTTGAGTCGCTCCCCAGTGTTGCCAGTTTTAAGGATTCGCTCAGATCCAGCCAAATCCACAAAATGAAACTTAGAGGACACAATCTGCGAGTTCCTGACCGCAGCCCGAGAACTACCATGCCTCTGCTCCATCAGTATGGTAAAGATGGTATGCGAGCGGCTGGAGTGAGGGTTCATCTGGGTGGCTCCTGTGTGGCGGGCTGTGTTTCCGGATTCTAAAAGACTTAGTACCTCATCAAGTCCCTCCACTTCACATTCTTTTACCCCACAAAGAACTGTGGAAAAAGGCACAAAATACTTGAGAGAATGGATTTTGCATATACAAGGCAGTGGAACTAGGCAATAAGCTACTATCAACTTAAAGTATATAAAAAGAGTGATGCAACTACTTCACATATAATGATGTAATATCAGATACACATTTTATGTTCTTTAATGCTAAGCAGCATTTATATTTTGACACCAGGGCCTGTGAGAGCCACAGTGACTGAATTACCCACTTTCATGTCTCACTAACCATAAAATGGATGACTGGTAATTACACCTATTAAATAATACTGCATTTACAACTGTATATTTTTTTCAGGTTGGGGCCATAATGAACTTACACAAATATCCTATTTTAACTAAAGAACTTTATTTCACAAGAAATTATCAGTAACATTTAATCAGTAGGTGGCGCGGTGGCGTAGTGGTTAGCACGGTCGCCTCACAACAAGAAGGTCCCGGGTTCGAATCCTGGCCCGGGGATCTTTCTGTGCGAAGTTTGCATGTTCTCCCTGCACTTGCATGGGTTTCCTCCTAGGACTCTGGTTTCCTCCCACAGTCTAAAAGCATGCAGTCCAAAAACATGCAGATTAGGTGTATTGGTGATTGTAAATTGTCCATAGGAGTGAATGTGTTGCCTTGCGATGGACTGGCGACCCGTCCACGGTGTACCCACTCATCCCGCACTATTTGTGCTGGAATAGGCGCAGCAGACCCCGTTGACCCCGAATTCGGGAATAAGCGGGTAAGAACAAGAAGATTTAATCAGTACTACCAGTTTTAAGGTAAAGAAAAAAGCTAATTTGAGATCTATTTACTGGATATGCATCAAGAAATGGTAACTGTTTGCAGAGTTCTCACCAACAACTTTGGGCACACTCTTTTCATATACAGGTGCACAAAGACATCCATAGACTGTATATTTAAGCTCCATTTGGTCAACTAATGATTAAATACTCATGAGCATTTGTGCAACTGTGAAAATAATGTTTATTTTTTAATTTTAGTATATTAACCATTTAGTACAAACAAAAAATGGCTGTCAAGAATTTATTTAATAAACTGGACATGGCAATAATGTGTATTTTTTGATCTTCTTGTACATTTTTGGGAGCATTTTAGACAGAAATATTACCTGCAGACAAACAAAGTTATTTAAATAGCTGATAATTTTTTAAAAAATCTATACCTGGCATTTGGTCTACAGCAAACCCTGAGCTAACTGAAATATCTCACCTATACTGCCCTTGTCATCTTCCCGGATATGAATGTCTTTACTTGCTGTCTCCACCTCCAAAAGATCTCTGAAGATTTCTTTGTAAACCTCGAGGTAGGACACTCTGACAGAGACGTCGCTGAGGTCATTCTCGTCCAGGAGCTTGAAGATCTCAGCAACTGCTCTGGGAATGATTCCTTGCTCGTCATCACTGAAGGAGGCTGCAGCCAAAAAACAGCAGTGGGTTCATAATCGCTTACCACAACCAATTGCCAAAAAGCAAGATCTCAGATGGCAAGAGGGGCTGTGCTTTCGAGCAGTGACAGCTGCACCGGGGGAAGTGTTGCTGGCATCCCAAAAGTGTGTGAACTCATAAGATTTTAACAAGAAGCAAGCAACCATCTTCAAACCCAGAAAATCGCTGGCCTTGATAGAACACAATAAGTCTATAGTTGTCACAAGAAACACTTCTTTAATATAAGACATACACTGAGGCATGAGAATCAGAATGTCTGTGATGGTGATACACAGGCTGGCTATTTGATCAAAACCTCATCAAACAGGTGTGGCTGCATGTCAGACATAACAGACGATGTGGCGACTCAGTGGTTAAGATGTTTCGAAATATCATGGATCAATTTCCTACACCACTAAATTGGCAGTGAAGGGCCCCTCAGCATGTCCCCTCACTTCAAACTGCTCAGATGGATAAATGTATGTCACTCTAGACAAGGGTCTCTGAGAAATGCTAGTAATGTAAAATTAAATGTGGTACAGTTTTAGTTCACCTGCACCTTATTCAACAGTAAAAGGGACTTCCAGCTTACGGTTACTATTTAATACTAAATCTCATATTTAATAATATGAAAAATCAGAAAAATATTCTAGGAAATTAATTAATGCTGTTCAGGTTTATAACTAGTTCGAATCAAGAACGTAATCGTAGTATATAACTAGAAACAGGCCATAGCAATTTGTAGAAAACAATTACTTACATATATTAGTCTCTCCAATCGTGTAGGTTTTCCCGGAGCCTGTCTGACCATAAGCAAAGACAGTGGCGTTAAATCCCTGAAAAAACGCTCCAATAAGAGGTTGAACACAGGCTTCATAAACATCTTCCTGGACTGCACTTTCTTCAAAAACAAAGTCAAAGTGGAAATGGCGATCATGGCCTAGAGTAACCCTTTTATCCTCAGGCAGCGCAGTCATGCAGCTCTCATGATTGTGCAGGATTTCTTTGGGGAGCAGAGGGCGTATCCGCACTGCCACCTGCACCGCTGTGTCCTCAACCTTGCCCTGCTGTTGCGCCACTTTCGGAGACATGACCTTTGCAGTGCTAGGTTAAAATGATGCTCAAGATTCTGCGTCCATGTTGCATTCCCTCTGAAATATCACTAAAAGAAAATGCATCCAATATATAATTATTACAAAAATCACACTGTGGTGAGATCATTGTGCTGGTAATTGATACTATATAATATTTTATCTGTACTTTATATTTACCATGGAAACCCATCTCTGTCTTTTGTTGGTTAATTGTCGATTAGACCATGTCTATTCTTGTTGGTGCCTCTTAATGTCCTGCATTCGTCCTGTGTCTGCACTTATTTTGTCTTGTATGTAGCACCTTGGACCAGGAGAAAAGTTTCTTCATTTAATGCACTGTCATTTTATGGTTGAAATGACAATTAAACTTTTTTGACTTTAGTCTATTTTTTAATACACTGTTACAATAAAATGTCATTATTATAAATTTGTTTACAATTAATTAAGTTAATACTAAGTAGAATAACTTACACCACTTACTAGTATAAAACTTAATTGAATGCTTTGGTTGTTTGGTAGAATCTGCATTTTACACACAGTCCCCTTTTATTAGATTAAACACATTGACATTGTTTTAACAAATTATATACAATGTTTTCTTACAATATCGATTTGTTTAACTGGAATGTTTACGAAAAAAAATTCTATTATTTTTATTTATACTAGTATTACATTGTAATAAAAACTGTTGTGCTCGGGATACTGCAGTTTTACATGTGTTTGCTAATTTATTTAGCACGTCTCTTAAGTTGTTTTTTTTTTTTTACATTTTACTTTGCACGTTACATTTAAAGGGAACCAAGGTAAAAGCATTGAAAGAGTGATTTAGGAGTTGCAAGGGACGGGGGAAAAAAGTATATAAAAACAAACTGTCTATTTTTTTTTTTATTAAACATTTGTGGTTATATAAGCTATAACCGTTAAAAACTCTGTCGATAAAAGCGTTAGCTAGGAAAAAGAGACCCGCTAACCAGCGAAGTTACACATAGAATCAGAAAAGTTAGCTGCATAATGTTATTACTGTTTTACGCTCAAAACATTCATTTTTTCGAGAAAATCTGTATCCTGGCTGTCTGCTAACATTCGAATTAACCTACTAAAACATAACCTCTGACGACCTGTTTCTTATAAATGTCCCAATAATAAAGAAAATCTTACAGTTTCCGACTCCATGTTTTTTCCCCCAAAAGTACGACTTTCTCCACACCCGCGTTCCTAAATCCCGCCTTCTAAGACATTATTGGCTAGTATCCAGAGTTCCTTTCTATGATTGGTGAATTGCTTTTATGGAAGCACCCTTAGCCAATCCAGTTACAGGATTTAACAGAATAGCTTTTGAGAAACGGCATACACCCCATTGCGTTTCAGACTAGATTTTATCTTCTTCTTCTTTTTCTTTTTCTTCTTCTTCTTCTTCTTCTTCTTCTTCTTCTTCTTCTTCTTCTTCTTCTTCTTCTTCTTCTTCTTCTTCTTCTTTCGGCTGCTCCCGTTAGGAGTCGCCATAGCGGATCACTCTTCTCCACACTACCCTGTCCTCTACATTTGCCTCTTTCACCCCAACTACCTGCATATCTTCCCTCACCACATCCATAAAACTCCTCCTTGGTCTTCCTCTTTTCCTCCTGCCCGGCACCTCCATCATCAGCATTCTTCTACCAATATACTGCATGTCTCTCCTCTGCACAGGTCCAAACCATCTCAACCTAGCCTCCCTCAACTTGTCTCCAAAACATCCAACATGCACCATCCCTCTAATAAACTCATTTCTAATTCTGTCCATCCTCCCCCAATGAAAATCTCTGCATCTTCAACTCTGCCACCTCCAGTTCCTCCTTCTGTCTTTTTCACAATGCCACTGTCTCTAAATCGTACAACATTGCAGTTCCAACTACAGTCCTATAAACTTTCTCTTTCGCTCTTGCAGAGACTTGTCAATCACAAATCACTCCTGCCACTCTTCTTCACCCACTCCACACTCTATTACTTTGCACTGTTGACCACAAGGAACTTAAACTCCTCCACCTTCAAAACTACTACTCTTTCTCATAACTTCCTGGTGTAACTGATCAACTTTATTCCCCTGAAGTTCCTGCACGTCAGAACACTCCTCTCCATTCCTCAGGCATCCTCTCACCTTCCAAAATCCTGTTAAACAAATTCGTCAGAAACTCCACTGCCATCTCTCTTAAACATCTCCACACTTCTACTGGACTGTAATCTGGTCAGCAGTCTGACTATTTTTGACTAAAAAAAGGAGGAAACACTCTTTTTCAAAACTGGGACTAATAAAGACTGAGATGGACCAAAACAAACTCACCTGTCTCTGATGTCAGTTGAAAATGACACTTAGAACTGGATTTTTCCGACCTAATTAAGTTTTAATTAACTTATTTTCTTCGAAAATCAAGAAATAATATGTATGAAAGCAGTATGTATATATTATATATTATTATATACATATAATATCTATAATATATGAAATATATGCCTCTCGCCCAATGTGTTCTGGGATAGGCTCCAGCAAACTTCTGTGATCCTGAATAAGCTGGTTGGAAGATAAATGGCAAATGCTGCTATTTCTTTATTGCACAAATGCAAATTCTGTAATTACATGTTGGATTAGTTTGCAGATGGTCTGTAAATGTTTATATTTCTTTTTACATATGGTGGCAGATATGGGTAATACATGGAATTCTTTTCACTTTGTTGATTGAAAAACATTTGTGGTCACCAGAACAAAACAAACACATGTGATTTCAAACATCTTATTCCAGATTTATTCTCATTTTGCTATTTGATTTAGCTCCACTTTTCTAGTAAGACCTTCCATTACAATGTGAAGCTTGAGTGGGAGATATGTCTTTATTCAGCTCCAGCAGTATTAGTGAGATCAGACACCTATGTTAGATAAGGAGGGTCTGGGGTGCAGTTGTTATTCAAGTTCATCCAGAAGGTGTTCAGCGGTGGTAAGATCAGGACTTTCTTTCATTTTAATAACACACCATGTGATAATGGAGCTTAGGGGCTTTGTGCCAAAGATCATTATCATGCTGGAACAGTGTCGGGGTCTCTTAGATTCAGCGAACAAATAAAGTAATGCTACCTAATATGTTTGTCCTTTTATTGTATAACCTTAAAAATACAAAATAATATTATTAATAATATTATATTTATTTATTAATAATATTTGATTTTACTTTTCAAAATTTGAAACCAGCAAATCCATTATTGGTACGAAATTACATTCATTCATCTTCTTTTCCGCTTATTCCCTGATTTGAGGTAACGGGCATCTGCTGGAGCCTATCGCAAGACACATAGGGAAAAAGGTAGGGGTACACCCTGGACAGTTCGCCAGTCCATTGCAGTACACACATAGACAAGCAACCACTCACACATATTCACTCCCATGGAGAATTTTGTCTCACCAATCAACCTAATGTACATGTTTTTAGATAATGGGAGAAAACTGCAATACCCTGGGGATAACATGCAAACTCTACACAGAAAGATCCACAGCCTGGGAATGGAACCCGTGACCACTTATATATTTGTTGTAACTGTTGCTTTTTCTCATTTAATTAAAAAGTAGTCAAAAATCGCCATGTGATAAATAGTTATAGCCATGACTAAACTGACTGAAAATATGTTTTAATTTCTTATTATTTTTTGGGATAAATGCTTCAAAGATATAAAACTGTGCTTATGCATCGAGCCGTCAAATCATATTATATTGCATGCAGCTTTCCTATCAAGCATTGTTATAGCTATGATAGAAATATTTCTGCTTTAATGACCGGAAATCTTTATGCTTGAATTGTGACAAAGAAAATAATGCGGTCCATTCTATTGTGTATGAAATTATTTCAATTTGAATTCACTCTTCATTTGTTTAGTCAAGATGAGACAGAAACTGTTGTGGATTGTCTTTATTTGACAGATTGAGAGGAAAACATTCAAGCTAGCACATAAAAGAAATTGGAAGTGAAAAAAAGGATAAAAAATTGTTTCTATAATAATAAAAAAGGCAAGAATTTCTTTGTATTGTAAAAACATGCTTAATTATGGAGTTTAAATGTTCCTATTCTATCAGCTGTTGATAATAAACCTTTCTACGAGTACAGATGTTTTTCAGAATATACAATGCGAATGTGTCCTGGACAATGAGGTAGACTATGATTTGTTGTTGCCATTGATATAGTTCCAACAACAAAATCACTAGTCTTCCATAATATCCAAAACCGAATCTTAATTAATATGCAGGCTCCAGACATCAAGAGGTGTATTCGGATGCATTTTGCCTTATTGTTGGAAAGAAGAACATCAAATTACAAAAAGTTTTAAAGATAATAGATCTGATCACTGTGTGGAAAGGATAGGCAACAGGCAATCAAAGATATCTGTTATCTTAGGAATACACATTAACATCTACTTCTTATTCATCCGGTACAACTGTAACATTACATAAGCACCAGCTTCCTGCATCTTGAAGGAAAATATCATTATATTACAATTAGCAAACGAATTTTGCTAATGTACATACATATCAATTGTTGTGACTGAATACATTTATTTGTATTAATATATACAAGCTTAAAATATCTATTATTTCACATCATGTATAGTACAGAATAACATGGTATAGCATGAGATATTGATGCCAAAGACATATTTTCTGCACCAATAACAGTAGAAATTGTTGTGAAGCATAATATACATATTCTATATTATCACTATCACAGCATACATTTTACATTAGTATATTTTCTTACCCACCCACATTTACACACAGATTTATATTTAATTGAATAGCGATCAGATGCTCCCTGCAACATTTAAAACTGGAACCGAAAGACCTTTTAACGATTGGTCTGAGAAATCCTTTTCTAATATAAAGTGACTTATGCAGCCCTCAAATGATATCTTCAGTCGATAATGTCATGCTACTAAGCCTTATGCCCTTTCCACAAACCATATAGTCCAGTCTCTTATTCGCCTCCATGTCAAAGTTCTGTTTTTGTCGCTTGTCTGTTCTGCCCACTGACTCATTTTTTTCTGAAAAATAATCAATGTGTATAAAAGGCATTTATCGGTTTGTACCAACCTTTCTCATTCCAGCAGCTGTGTAATTTTGTCTGTGCCTCAGCAATCAATATAATAAGAGCACACAACAAATCAAATCAAATCAAATTAAGAAGGATGGATGTCTGTTTCTTTGCTTACCTTATTTTTTCTCTAGATCCTTGTAGCCTTCTGGGCAGAGGTTTCATTTAGATGTTTTCTGTTTGAATCTTATTTACATGAACGGATCCCTGCAGCAAAAAAGTGAACAATTTATAGAGTGAAAAATAAGTAAAATGCTCAGATGTCAAAGCAAGACAGCTTTAAAATTTACTTCACTTTCAAATCTTGGTATATGCCGTGCTGATTTAAACTATAGGTCTCTCGAGACTATACAACTAAGGGTCTGAGGAAATATAATGACTGCCATGCTGAACAGTACTGCATTATTAAAAGCTGAGAAATTATATCCCTGGTTGTGATGAAAGCCTTACATTCTGCTCGACTGCTGATGTGGCTCAGCAAGGGGAGACAGCCAAGCACAGCAGCATCTATGTCTGTCCAGCATCTGAATAGAAACTAATGCTCACCATAAGTGCCCATGCAATTTAGATGTATGACTTATAAAGCATAGCCAATCATTTTCTTATGACCCCTTTGGACAAGAGGGAAAGTCCTAGCTACAGAGCACTAAAAAAAAAAATTCAAACAATAAAATGGAAAGAGATTATTTTAGGAAAGAAAAGTCAGCCACAAGAGATCTGACTAAAATAAAATTTCAAGGTAAGTGCTGATGTCAAGTGTTTTTCTTTTTCAAAAAATAAATAAATAAATAAAATAATAAAACATGAAATATTTATTATTCTTCAAATATTTAAATCATATACATTTAGCAAATCTGGATTAGCTTACATCAGCGTTTATAAAAGGAAAAATTGGTTGTTATAATGTAGGCAGATTCATATACGTATCATCAATAAAGACAATTATGAGAACTGATACCTTAGAATCTCCTGTTACGCTTGTTTTTAAGAGACCTGGTGAGTACACTGAAAGGTTTAATAAACCTAATCATAAATAATATAGCAGAGAAACATTTAAGAAATTCCTTGATATTGTTACTCACATTATGCCACACAAATCTGTCCACAATGCTGTAGTTTCAACGATCATTTAAATGTTTTTTCATTTGCTAATAAAATACAAAAAATATATGGCTCAGAACGATAACACTTCACATAATTTAATAGAAGGATTTAATATTTTGGTTGGATAGGCAAAATAATGTAATCTACTTCGAAATGCATTTACTTTGAAAAATCATGCCTTTAAGGCAGAACACTGGCCTCCCCTAATGCCAGGATTTGATTATACTGACATATCAAACGAGCCAGCTATAAAGAGAATGTGATAAAAAAAATTTTACACAGCTTTTTAAATGTAATTTGTCTTTTATTAATTTATCTTTTTCTTGTTTCTGATGAGCAAATTGATTTATAAAAACAAGCAATGGCATCTTAATCAATCTTTTTCTCTTTTTTTTCCTTCTCTTGTTCTCCTGCTGAATGCTCCCCCTCACGCAGGAGGTAGATTAGGTTTAGAAGAAACCAATCAGCCCAGACAACCTGCAGCATTTCTTCCCTGTGTGTGTGTTTACGGGCAGAAAGAGAAAGATGCAGCACCATGCCGGCACCATCAGATGCACCAAGCGGACTCCATATTAACTCTAATGCAGGACGACAATAAAAATAATGGTGACATTTTTTTTAATCATCAGTTTGGTCTGTGACATGGTAATGTGGTGTCTGGCTGTTGTATCTGTATTTGTTTCCAGGCAGTGTTTTACATTGTTGTACCATATACAAGCACATTTACAGCGAATATACGGCATCAAGCATCAGCTATACTTTCTTTCCTAAAAAAGCTAACAGGTAAGGTTTTTTTTAACAAATGCTTGACATTTCTTTGGTGATTATTTTGGTTGAACAGCAACCCAGAAAATAATAACATTTTTACACTTGTACAAATCAAGAATCTGATAAGTCTCTATTAAATGGTTCAATAATCTATTCAAATGAAAATGAGCTATTTCCAATAGCTTTCAATAACATTAATCATGCTGCTTGTTACATATGATTTAATTATACAGAGTGAAACAAAGTGTGGCCTTGTCTCAAAGTAAGGTAAGGATAGATCTAGCCTCCTACTCTCCTTGCCCACTCAGCACAATGCTAAAAGAGAGGCTCTATGCTTAAAGGAGCTCTTTGTAAGCGTCATTGCAGTGCCACACCTCACCTTCACCTCTCCTTTTAGCGAGCCTAACATTCTCATTTCTGTCTGTCACATTGATTCATTACACAAAGAGCCTGCATAGAGACTCTGTAAAGCCATTCTGGTAAGATTTTCTCTCCAGCACTGACATTTAAATAAATAAAGATATAATTAAATTCAAGGTATATAAATATTTATGTAACATTTGACATTTGACTTTCTTAGCTCTTTTCTAGACTGCCTAAGAGTCTTAGAGCCCCCCCCCCCCCCCCCAATCCTTATAATACCACATCAAAAACTGCCAGTGACCACACAACCCCTAGAGACCACAGGCCCTGCCGGTCTAGTTCTTTACCACAGACTGTAATAGTACATTAAATAGAGTCCCTTTGCACACATTCTATCATGTTTTGATCTCAGTTTTCCTTCAGTGTCCTGGTGCTTCAAAAGAGCTAGTAGTCTTCTTCAAAAGCCTATAGGCCTTTTCAAAGATGGCCGCAAAACTGTAGCACATCCATGCCTAAAGTCATCCATCTGCACAAGCTGTTTATTGTGCACTTTGACAGCAGGCCGAATAAGTGGAGTGTGCCTGTGTGTCATGCACTTATAATGAGAGTACAGCAGGAAATACCCAAAATAAACATATAGCAAGGATGATAATCATAAATTATCTGTACACAAGAGAAAGCTCTAATTTAAATACATAAATCAAGCATGTTTCTTTGATAAGGTCTGTGCATGACATGTATTACAAAATTTTTTATACAATTTGTTAATGTAACCTTTTAAGGTAAAGGTTAGCACTCACATATCAAGCAAAAATTTCTGGTTTAGCTACTATCAATTGGATCAATCAGTTGAATATGCTTCCTATCCTGACCTTTCACAACATGTAGTTTTTTATTTATATGCAGGTACAATTAGGAGCACAAAACGATTGTAGCCGTACATACTGCAAATTATAATTCGTAAATTAGGATTTTTCTGTAGCTCACCGATTTAAAACAATATTTTTTAAACAACATGCTTTACTGTAGATTATGTACACACATACTATAAACTATCCTCTTAATAAATGAATGAGAACAAATGAAACTAAATCTAATCTGGATGATAGGATTTACATAGAGATCATGTAGCTTGTATCAGTTTTAGTTAAAGGAGCTGTCCACCCCTTCGGTGCTGAAACACCTTTCGTCTGAGGTTCTTTTTTATATTGTGGGCTGTATTTATGACACTCATGTCTCTATACAGCTGGGATCTTTCTGTGAGTTTGCATGTTCTCCCCGCACTTGTTTGGGTTTTCTCCGGGTACTTCCGGTTTCCTCCCACAGTCCAAAAACATGCAGATTAGGTCAATTGGTGATTCTAAATTGTGCATAGGAGTGAATGTGTGTGTGAATGGTTGTTTGTCTATTTGCTGCCCTAAAATGGACTAGCGACCCGTCCAGGGTGTACCCCCACCTCTTGCCCTATGTGTGCTGGGATGGGCGCAGCAGACCCCCGTGACCCCGGATTCGGGAATAAGCGGGTTAGAGGATGAATGAATGAATGAATGAATGAATGAATGAATGAATGTCTCTATACACTTGACAGCTTAACCAGTAATGAAACAAGAGTACATGCATATTTATTCACTAAAGCTGTAGTTTATCTAATTTTTTTAGCTAGATAATAAATGCATTCATCAG